>JAULBS010050379.1:0-23458 GCA_032355785.1 Symmetromphalus regularis
TTATATATATATATATATATATATATATATATATCTGTGAAGTAGGTCCAGCCAATACTGACAATGACACCCACGCATGCACACTCATATTGCAGTGCAAAGAATAGAAGAAAAAACATCCATCATTTTACTGTTTTAAAGAAAGAATACCTCAGACAGACAATATGTCTAAGCAAGTTCTTGCTCCTACTACTTTAATGTCAGATTTAAATAACAAAAAACATGTTTAAATCACAAAACAAAACAATGTATGAGGTTGTGATTTTATACATGAGAGACACTTACAGCTTCCTGAAAGACATACAGAGCCAGCTGTATCTCCATCAAGGCAGTGACATCAAACTGAACTCCTTCTCGCAACTGATCTGAAAACAAGCACATTTCACAGACTTTATAAACTGTGCAATTTCTGTTTTATTTGTTGACTCTTTTGTTGTAACAAATATATTTGTGTTCCTGATCATAAGACTTACTACTGACACCATTATTAGAGACAGACACGTGTTTTATGTAGCCATAAATCTTTGTACCAACCCTGCTATTGTAGTTAAAGAGACAGACTCCAGTTTTGTGATCATAAGTCTTAGTACCAACCCTTCTAATACAGTTAAAGAGACAGACTCAAGTTTTATGTAGCCACAAATCTTTGTACCAACCCTGCTATTGTAGTTAAAGAGACAGACTCTAGTTTAACGTGATCATAAAAAGGACCAAAAACATTCTGGAGGTAAGACATGGCTATTCTATGCAAGAAAATGTAAAATTAAAAATGTTTATTCAAGGCCATGTAAACTGTATTTGGAGAATTATTTTTTTAAATGTCTAGAACTGATGGCAGATTCGTCATAACATTATGGTCAGTGCCTTTAACGCCGTTATAAAACCTACTGGAAAGGCACTAAACAAAGTGACAGTTTAGAAACATGAATTTACCTAGAGCTTCATATATTGCACGACTCGAAGGATCCAAAATGTATCCCCTTAATCCAAGTAAAAGACAGTGTAGATGATCCTGTAAAATACAACATGAATTTTGAATTAACTGTACACATTTTCTCTATCAAGTCTATTTGTTTTATTTTATTTTTAACATCCAATACAATCACATCAAGAAAACCAATATATAAATAAGTAATTTTAATTTATTAAAATAGAACATTTTCATAAACTAATTTTAAAAAAAACGAACATTATCATTAAATTCTTTAAGTGCAAATCATTATCATTATAAATCATGTTTATTCATGAAATAAGATTAATTAAAAAAGAAAATTATTTTCGATATATTTAAATATGGAATGAAACTTATTAATATTCAGATTGGGTGGGTGGATGGATGGATGGATGGATGGATGGATGGATGGATGGATGGATGGATGGATGAATGAATGGATTGATGGATGGATGGACCGACGGACGGACAGAGGGATGGTTGCTCAAACAAAGCTTTGTTTTACATGGGGCCCCATGACAATCACTACTTGTGTAACTCACAGTGGTCAGTTTAGGATTCGATATGGTGGCATCTCTGTGAAGAAGGTTGAGCCAACACTGACACAGCTGAAAATATACAAATAATAATTAAAAACATCTGAGTACTTGAGCCAGTTATATTCATTATCATCTGCAGAATACACATTAGGGAGAGCCTCTAGAATACACATCACCTGTCTTGCAATATCTGTTGCCAATGATATAACAATTTTAAATTTTGCTGTAGAAAACTATTACTGTATATTCCCTATTTAACATCCCTGGGTGCATTTCATTTTGTGATTTTGAAGTTTATTGAATTCACGATAGTTTGAAATTGTGTTTTTAATGTTAAATATTTTGTGCAATATAGATTACTAGTGTGTGCATTCATTACATACTATGAATGCTATGGCACGATCATGGATTTATGCTTGGGGAAGTCATTTTTATTTTGCAATGGCCTGGGGGGAAGTGAGATTAAATAGGGAATATATGGTATTTGTATTTTCCTATTTGTACACAGTATACTAATTTATCGAGATATAATGTGATAATGTATATTAGTTTATCATTTATTATTTAATTATTATAATGCAATATTTTATCTATTGTAGAAACAAAAAAGTGAACTTACAATATCCTTGTCTTGAAGTAAAATATGTACAAGGGTGTTGCGACGTTCTGAATCTTTACGCAGCAGGTAGAATCCTCCATCCCGAGATGCAGTACTTCCATGGTCTCCATCCAGGATTTCTGGTGACAGTACTGCTAAACTTGCATTTGACAGGACAGAATCAGTGCTGTAAACAAAACACATGAAAGTGAATAAGAGCACACAAACAATAATAATAATAAAAAGAAGTGTTGTGGTAGCTCAGTCTTGTTTGCTAATTTGCTGCTCTTGGTTAACAGTTCAGAAATTTTAGAATTTGACCATATGCTTCTTTATAAACAATAGTTGATACCAACAAGTCCTTATCTTTAAGTAAATGTAAGCCTTACAGTGAATGTAGTAAGACTAATTTATTATTACGTCTATCCTTTGTTTTCAGTTGTAGGACCTTGGTATCTTGACTTATGTAAAAGTAGAGTACAAATCTACTACCACTATCAGTGGTGGATCCTGAAAATCCATTTTTTAACATTAAATTATCCAAGGATTGCCTCCCTAAACAATCCTTGGATAATATAATGTTAAAAAATTATTAATTTTATAAAAAAAAATATAATTATAATTTTTTTTTTTAAAGTAGACTACAGGCCCCTAAAGAATCCTCGGATTCTTTAATGTTAAAAAATATTAAATTAAAAACAATATTATAATTATAATAATTATTTTAAAGCAGACTATAGGTATTATATTAAACAATTGATGATGAAGTCAACTTGTAAACTGTAAGTCAACTTGTAAACTGTTTTATAACAAAACAGCCCTATTCTTATTTAACACTTACATGAGCAGCATTAAAAATAAATATCAAACTGGTTAAAAATGACTGTCTTTTTTTTAAAATACCGCCTCACTTTGATAATCTGATAGTTATATTTCATAAAAACAAATGAATATAATTGCATATTTATACTAAGCCAATACAAAAGAATGTGCCTTAGCTTAACTTCTACCTGATATCACATCCTACTTCTATTTATGGAGTCAACTTTTTTTTTAACTTTCCTACTCCTTTTTGACTGAAGATTTATAAAAAAAACACTTCAAAGAAGAGTTAAATTTGTTTTAAAATAAAACTGTCATCAAGGTGACTTTGTAGTGATATAATTGTAGTGATAAATCATGTCTTTTTATGGCCTGATGCTCCTTATTGTAAGCAGCACTGACAATACTACATGTACATAACACCACACCAGAAACTGTAAACCAAATCACCAGCATTTTCAACTGACAGCTTGTCACAATAAACATGTATATTATACACAAAATATATAAATTTTTTATAACTTTTCTTACATTATAATTATACATGAAGTTACCACAGTAAAAAAAAAAGATTGACAAATGTTAAAATTGAAAAATAAAACATAAAAAGGTTTTATTCATAAAGTATTTAATATTTCAAAATATCACCTCAAACATTTGAATAAAAATTCTCTTTATTTTTAATTGTTCACTTTTTGTTCTGACATGTCTAGGAGATATATCACTAGATATAAATATTCTTTCAAAACTAACTATATAGTTGTGATGAAATCAGAGAAATAACCCATTACAAAAACAGTAAAAATATGATAATTTAATTTAAAACATTAACTTAAATAAAAAAAATTAAAATTAAATTAAATATTCTGTTACAACGTAAAATATCCATTTAATAAAGCACAAGTTTAATACTTCAAGCTGATTAACCAACAAGACTTCATGACAGTTAGTATTTCATGCACATTCCCATGATAAATCTAATCACCTCATGCAATATCAGTTATTAAATAATACAAGTAGATAAACATATGCAGTTATGCTAAAAGAATAATGTTAATAAAACCAGTTAAGAACTACAATACAATGGGCATCTACAACACCACACCAAACAGAAATCTCAAATCAAGTGTTAACCAAATGCTGAAGATATTAGGTATTTACAATAAAGCATGTTAATGAACAGGAGGAGAAGTTTATTAAGCAGCATAAAGTAAGATACACTTAAAGATGCAGGAACTAGTGAAAATGATTCATGATTGTTAAAAAATAGATCTATCTTTCCTGATCTTCATTATCCAAGCTGCATAAATCACAGAGGTACCAATATTTAAAAAATAAAATCATGAATAAATATTTTAAAAATATATTTTGACTTAAAAACCACCAGGATACAGTGTTATCCTAGCATATATTATAAAAGATAAGCCAAAGCAGAAAGTTAAAGAAGAATGAACCATAGCCTTCTGACAGATTTGATGAGAAGTCCGTCCCATGTCTGTTTACCTTGGTGAAAGACTTCCAGATGGTGAAAGACGATTGGGAGAAAGGGAGTGTCGGCTGAAACAAACGAGGTAAGTCAAGGCACCGGTACTTACATGATATTCATCAAATCACCCATATCTTCCATTTAATTCTAACTTTATTGTTTTATGGTGTCAGACTTGACACCAATTGTTTGATATTCATAAAATCAACCATCCTTCTTCAACACCCTTAGCTTGCATTAAATACTAACTTTACTGTTTTACGGTGTTAAATATGCCACCAATCATTTGAAATTCAAATTAACCATCCATATCTTGCATTAATACTAACTTTACTGTTTTACAGTGTTAAACTTGCCATCAATCATTTGAAATTCAAATTAACCATCCGTATCTTGCATTAAATACTAACTTTACTGTTTTACGGTGTTAAACATGCCACCATTCGTTTGAAAACAAATTAACCATCCATATCTTGCATTAAATGCTAACTTTATTGTTTGATGGTGTCAAACTCTGCACCAATTTTTTTTAATTCATTAAATCAACCATTCTCTAACATCCATTAAATTCGAAATCAAATAACTATTAATCTGTTTTTCATTTTCATCCTGTCAACCATTATCCAAAATTAAATTCAAAATCTAATTATTAAATTACACAGTTTATTTTATGCTGCCATTCTTGGGAGCAAATGATGGTTGAAACAAATGAGGTACATCAATGCTGGTACTTATAATGATTTCTTCACATCATCCAACATAATATTATTATCTTGCATTAAACATCTTATTAATAAAATAGTCAGTTTATTTAATTTTATGACCAAACTTGGTACAATGTGTTGAAATTCATCAAAACAAACATCATCCAAATTTGATATACATGTATGTAGTGTTAAATTTAAAATCAAACTAACAATTAACAAATTTTAAATAATGAAAGTTTATTGAAAGCTGTGTTTATGTATTTAAATTTTAAATAGAAACACACTAAATAATATTGTAGTTTTTTTTGTAATATTCCTTTTTAAAAAAGCACATTCAATTTTTTATACAATCAGTGACAACATAGTCTAACATTAAAAAAAAATTCATTCAAAGGACAGACACAGTATTTGAAGTAAATTTAGTAGTTTAAAATGATTTGAAATTAAATTACCTTTAACTTCATAATAACCATCAATATTATTCAGTACGAAAAAAAAAAAAAAAAATCATGATAGAATTAAACGCAATAGCTTTCCCAGCAGTTAACAGTTCTACACTTAATAAAATTAAACATTTTCTCTAGATTTACAAAAACAGAAATAAACAAATCATTAACATGCATCAAATGTTAATTCAAATTAGCAAAAACTTGTTTTATCTTGTTAGTGCAAACATATAAATAATATTACAATTCCCAGCTTCCTTATTACATTTAACTTATCTTTTTTGTTATTTGAGCACCTTCAGTAAGTGCCATCCGATATTTTAAAATCTGAGAACTGTAAATGTGTGCCATGAAGTTCTACCAATTCTGTGTTAGTACATCTTAAGCATATCATTTGTAAATATGTATTTCTCCAATACTTTCAAGCTGAATTAAAGGTTTTTTATAGCTTTCGATGTATTTAAGTTCCATTCATTAATTTTCAAGCACAATAAACTGTTAGAGATATCTGTAAAAATATCACAAAAACATCAAACAAGTTATTTTCAAATTATTTGCAAATTACCTTTTACAACAGAATCAAGTGTGAAGACACAAAGTGCACTTAATTAATAACAAAATCTAACTTTTTAAAATAATTATTCTCCCAAAATATTTTAAATTAAGATAATTGCACATGGTATGTAATATTCTGCCAAAAGTTAAATGCATTTAAAGCAATTAATGTCCACAAGGAAAGCCAAAACAGTCAAAAAAGGCAGTTATCTGTAGTGTTTACTAACCCAGTGAACTTGTAACATAAATAAAATGTTAATTAAGAGACAATTCATTCAAATATAAGTATGATTTCATTGAGGGGAAGGAGGAAGATATATTTCAAACAAGTATTTAGAAATCAAGCTAATCTGTTTTAAACATAATCACAATCTTTTCGTCAACAACAAAAATTGTTACAATATATTTTATTTATTTTTTCGGTTTATTGAAATAAAAGATCAAACAATAATAAATATGGGACATGGAGAACTAAAAAAAAGACTATGCAATGTCACACAAACACACTATAAATACCTGTCACTCGTATGGATGAATAACATAGGTGACTTTCTGTAAATCACATGCAATAGTGCAACATTAATTCTATATAAATTCTTTAGGTGTCATCAATTTTTTTTCATCATTTTCACGAGCGTACATAACATATTTTTTGGGGGGAAGGGGATAAAAGGACCTGTACTCTTTACAAAACAATAAAAAATGATGATAATACTAACAGTGAAATCATATTTTTTCATTTTCAGTTTGTACGCTTTTGGGAGGGGGGAATAAGGGAGTCTGGAAAAAAAGTACATTTTGTACGCTCGTGAAAATGATAAAAAAAATGGATGTCCCCTAACAGTACATGCACACATAAAACTCTTATATTAAACTCTTTAACATCAACTTGCTGCATTTAGTCTTCTAGAATAAATATTACAAAATAACATTTAAAACAAACATAAATTAATATTATAAAGCATAAATAAATGGTAAATAATAAATGAATTAATTTTACAAATTAAAATAGAATTTGAACTTAATATATGAACATAACAGTTTAATAAACACAATGCATATCATAACAGGGTTTCACCTAGCATCTGGAAAATGGGTGTGATCATGACTCACAGGGTTTTATTTTGGGATTCAAGCATTCAAAAATGGGAGTCAAGCATATTATTTCAATCACATAATTAACTGAATAATTTCTTGTTTACACTACATGCATATGGTGTATCCATTATCCACTATTCAATCTTTATAATATTAATACATGTATATAGTTTTTTTCTTCTTATAAATAACAGGTTTTAAGAAATATTTTGCATCAACCATGATACACACATATTTTATTTAGGATTATTTTAGCGAAATATTGCTTCAAATATGCAGGATTCCTGCGTCCTGTGAAACCCTGTCATAATAGCAATAATTATGAAGAAATAAAGTTATTTAGAAAGTAGACAGAACAAAATTCAATATATATAATATTATATACTATTCAAACAGAAGAAACAAACTACTGTATTCCATACTTCCAAACCATTAAGAATTCAACATAATACCTGCATCTATTCAATATTATTTAAGAGACAAAACTATAGGGCCAAATCTACGAAGCCTGTTTTTCCCTTACAGGTGTCTAAATGGTGAATTTAATATTTTGCTAATTCTAAATAAAACAGTTAAACTAATTTCTATTCTAAAAATCTTATTAATGTATATTCATTATTGAATTAAACACACAAAAAGCTGAATGCTCATCTCAGCTGCATTTTAACTTTAAGAAAAATTATTTAAATAAAATGTTCTAATGGAAACGGATGATGATACACATACAAAAAGTCATGTAATTATGAACAAGTGTATTCTAACTATAACAGTCTGAGATACCAGAAATGTAATAACATGAACCAGTATCTGGAATACATCAGGTCTTTCAAGGAGTATGTAACAAAACTTGTGGAAGGGTCTACATGCAAGTGTGATGAGATAGTTCATCAATACATAGCGGTTTTGATGCCAGCATTGCATAATAATCCAGTTGTAAGAATTTAAAAATAATTCCAAGTAGCCAAGAAAAGTTATTATTCCCCTTTATTTGTTGGAACATGTGAATGAAAAATATCTATGAATGTAATATTTATGGCATACTGGACCATTTATTTTAATATTTATTTAAAGAAACCGCCTCCTTACAAAACAAAAAAATAAATATCAGCTACTAGGGGTCACACAGTGTTGTCTATTTGATCAGGAGACTAATATCATTTAAATTTTTCTCATCCCCCATGATTTCTACTCGGATGGGACAATGCCGTGGGTATCAATTTCTGTCAATGCAATTTATAAAATATTGGTTTGTCTGGCTATTATGAGGCACATACATGTAGCATTAAATGTTAAGCCAGTTTTGAGGGCAGTTTTAAAAAAGGATTTCAATGGGAAAAAAACCCATATATTTCAACGACAAAATACCACAATTAGAAACTTAAGGTAATATTAAGAAAACCTATTCTAATTATATTTAAGGTATTTTCCCTATAATAAATAATATAATATTTAAGGTCTTTTATTAAAATAAATATAATTTGTGGGGTTGTCACCATTTTTGAGCATTACAATGGAGTGATGGGATTCAAAAGTGTCTAAAAATAATATGAAGTACTTTGTGGATGATATCCATTAGCTGAAGGTACATGTAGGTGCTTCACACAAAACATTCATGCATATTATGTTATTGGGGAAATACATGCTATTAGCAGAACATGATTCTACGAACAAAGTGAATATGATCTATTCCAAACAACACAGCTTATTATTCCTTGTACAAGCTCTTGTGATATATTCTAGATATCTTATAAATTCCAATCAAAATAACTGAATTTTTAATATCCAAGCAGATGTAATATATTTTTAATTAACACAATGCAGATATTTCTATGAACAAAGTGCATATAATGTATTTTAAAAAGCTACTGTTTCTATAACAAAATGTAATAAAAATTATATTCTAAACAACATACTAGGTAACATTTCTATGAAATAAGCATCTGTGAAATCAAAGATCTAAGAGAATGTGATATATTTAAAAGAGCAGGTTTCTCTATAATCTAGCAGCATGTGACAAACTTCCACAATTAAGTGACAACTTACTTGTATGTTATATATTTAAAACAGCTGATGCTTCTGAGAACTAAGAGCATAATATATTCCTGATAACATAGATGATATATTCTACCAATTGAATGTAATCTATTCCAAACACAACAGTTACTATTTCTAAGCACTGAATGAGGATGATTTCCTGACAATCAATTTTCATTCATAAAAGCCAACATCCAACTGAAAGAATATTTTAGTTGTCAAGGAAAAATGTGTCTATTGAAACCAACAGACCAAAGTTACAGTAAGAAATGTTTTGATGACCATAGTTGATAATGCTCCTCGAGACCCTCAGTACATTCATATAGCTAGCATTATACCCATCCAGAGTTTTCCACAAATCCTGCACAGGCTCATGGGTCATACCCATAAATGTCACTGCCAGAACAGTAAAAAATTAAATATATGCACACAGCAAATTAAGTCCACTATGAATTATAATTTATGTACAGAGTTTATCTAATAACATAAAATATAAAAATGTCCAAGGAGACAGCCAACAAAAGCCTCTAGTCTAGGCTCTTTGCTCATAGACCTTTTAAAGTCTAGACTTAAGAATCTACAAAGTCTACAGACTTCATTGTATAGTAATTTCATAAAGCAGATGAGAATTTACAAATTGTTTTAAGCTTGGGCATAGCTACCTTCAGGAACCATCTCTTACTAAACTATAAAACTAGATACCTGATTTAGTTTTAATAAAGTAATAATAGTTTCATAAAAAAAAAAAATAATAAAAATAATAATAATAAAAATATAATGGGAACAATATTTAAGGGAATCCTCAATTTATTCCCAAAACACATGTAAACAAATGACTGTGGAATGCATTTGTCTTAGTAGTCAATTTGTGGTCCATGCTCCGTGAGCATTGACGCTCATATGGGCATACTGGAGATCAAATGACATATTGTCTCCTTTTGGAATCCTACGCCATTATTCCCCCAAGGCCTGGCTAAGATATTGCAAAGTGAGGCAATGCTGATGTCTGTTGTGAACCCTTTGGCTCAAAACATCTTTTAGTCAGATATCTGACACTTTGATACATGTACATTGTATCTTATAAATTCTTATAGGGAAGGTAACTCCTGATAAAATTTCAAAGTAAATTGGTTCATGAAACAAGACAATTAAATCTGATGAAAGTGAGGATAAGCAAACTATCTTTCTGGTGAAGTATCTTATATATAAACTAACTTGATTTCATGCAGATTTCAGATTTAAGTTTTACTACATGCACATTCAAGAGTATATATATTTTTTCAATGGCAGTGAAAACAGCAAAGCCATAACTGTAGCAAAGCCATTACTGTAGAAAAGCCATTACTGTAGAAAAGCCATTACTGTAGCTCTAGATCATCCTAGAGAAATTTTCAGAACAAACTGTTAGTACGAGTGCATGAATTGGCATCATAAAGGTAATGAAACAATTTAGTGTCTACGAAAATGATCATACCAAAATGATGAAAGTCTCCATGAGCACAGCTTTTGGTAGAGTCTATATTTCAACAGGGTGAATAAAACAAATTAATAATATTCACACAATGTATATATGGCATAATCTATCAACATACTGTGTATTGTCAAATAGCCATATATATATACAAATTACATAATTTTAATAACTTTTGAAACTCATGTCAAAGAGTACGACAGATTTAAAACATACAAATAATGATTATATTAGAGGATATTTCAGGTTTAATGTATGGGAGCACAGAAACAATTAACCGAAGGAGATATGTAGTGACAAACAAGATCAATACCCATCTAACTACTACAGAATACAAATCAACAATAAACCACCATTTTACAATCAGTCAGCATACAATGTGAAATCCATTTACAACCAAACCAACACTATCACAACCAAATTTACAACCAAATCAACACTATCACAACCCAATTTACAACCGAATCAACACTATCACAACCAAATTAACAACCGAATCAACACTATCACAACCAATTTACAACCGAATCAACACTATCACAACCCAATTTACAACCGAATCAACACTCACAACCCAATTTACAACCAAATCAACACTATCACAACCCAATTTACAACCGAATCAACATTATCACAACCAACACTATTACAACCCAATTTACAACCGAATCAACACTATCACAACCAAATTAACAACTTAATCAACACTATTACAACCAATTTACAACATAATCAACACTATCACAACCGAATCAACATTATCACAACCCAATTTACAACCGAATCAACACTCACAACCCAATTTACAACCAAATCAACATTATCACAACCCAATTTACAACCAAATTAACACTATCACAACCCAATTTACAACCCAATCAACACCATCATGACCAGTAAAGACGTAAACAATGAAACATACACAAACTTTCAATATGACACCAACCCAGTTCTTCAAGTGAGTGTAAGTGGAGGGGAAAAGCCAACAAACACATAATACTAAATAAATACAGCTGCCACTGGAGTGGAACAGATACTTAGAAGCTGGGTGAAGACAAATAAACAAACTAGCGAAACAAAACATTTATCATGGTGGTGACAATATAGACTACCAATGGTGGCTAAAAACCATGCTAAATGGAATGGATGTGTATACTATACCTACCTATTTGACCGCCGTAAACCATCCGAATAGCATCGCTTTCGATAAGTAATTCTGGAATTGAGTGGGAGCAACAAAAAGTGATAACCTTTCTTTACTTACCATTATTAAAAATTAACAATATAAAGGCAATTATTATTATTATTTTATGGTTATTATTATACGATTATTATTATTAAATTGTTACTAAACTAATACATATTAATCGTAATATTTCTTTCTTTTATTATTTTGAAACATTTGCCAGATGGAGGTAAACCATTTCTTCTTTTTCCTTTTTTTCTTCTTCCTCTTTTGCTTTCTCTTAAAACTAATAAAAACTCTCTCCCATGAACTTGCCAATTAATTTGGTGTTTGTTTGTACATATATACTTAATGATACACTCATGCCATGGAGCTGTATCAACATAATGTAAAGTGGCAGTTCATAATAATAAACTTTTTATATATATATTATATATAATATAAAAAAAATAATAAAATAAAAAAACTATATAAATGCATCTATTTAATATTTTTACAATGAATGAATAGTGGTTTAATGACCACCCAGCACCAAAATAAATATTGGCTATTAGGGGTCAAGCTATGTTTAAATTAAAAACATATTTTTACAATATCCATTAACATCCTGATTATAAAGTAATGACATATTATTATAGAAAGTTTAGCTTTCACTCAAACTCAAATTAAAGTACTTTCACCTAGTTATGAGAATTTTTTTTATATATTTTGTGTAAAAGGTATTTTGAAGTTTAAAGGTCTAAAAGTTGCCAATACTGATACTGCAAGAAATAAGCAAATTTAAATTTCAATATTCATAAAATACATTATGACATGTGGTAACACGATTCAGTTTATTTAAACTATGTTATTTGTTTTCGAGTATTAAGACTCATTAAATTAAGACCCATGAGTTGAGATTTTAAACTTTTATAAATATAACATGTTGCTGACATTTTTATCATGTTCATTTGACAAAAACTATGGCTGAGATATAGACAATCTTGTTGTCATTCATCCTAAACATTTTAAAAACAAATCAGACAAAACATTTACTGGTGTTTTCAGTCAGTTATATATATCAAATTAAGAGTGCTATTACAGATACATAAATATCAGAAAGTGTGTGGTAAGATGAAATAAAAAGAGTGAATCTAAATCGAACTGGCACAAGTATTTGTAGAAGTTTCAGATAAGCAGTATTTTAATCTCACAAAAAGAAGAATAGTGTTTAATATCAAAGCATACACGTCATTAGTTAAACGGTTTGTAAATACGGCCTGTTGATGGCAGTGTTTTCACTGAGTTAATTAAATTAATTACCAGTTCTATACACCAAACAAATAAATCAGTGATTAGAGCTTATGATTTACTATTATGTTATCTTTGCTTTCAAAAGAAAATTAATTAATATTTCTCTTGTGCTAACACAACTACTTACTATCAGTTTAGGAAGCCATATTTGACATGAAGAACTCATTAAACATTTATAAACAACACAAACAATATTTTTTATTCACATTTCACACTCAAAGCATGTAAATTATGGGGAAACGAAAGATAAATTATCAGGTTCTGTTCACGCAGCAGAAATCGGCCATTTTCTTGATCAGCTATTGTAACCAGAGATTGCCGAAAACAGAGTTTGCACTTTAGATCAAGCTTATAAGACAGATCACGTTTTTAAAGCTGGTTCTGGAGGGGAAAAAGAACTGCCTTAAAACTGAATAAATATCATAAATAATTCTAAATATGGAAATGCATTACTTGTGAAGAGATGTTAAAGTATATATAACTATATAATTCTGTTTGGACTGATATTAAGTTGCTGATATAGTATTTTATGAATAATATCGAGCAACCTCTGAAAAGTCTCCAGACTCAGCTAACATTTACCAAATGACAACGCTAGTGAGTCAGCCAAGATGGAGTCAATCAAACAGATAGGTTCATTGTAAACACTTGTATTATATGTTAAATGCAAGCCAAAAGCACCATGCATACATTGTACATTTTGTGTGTCCAAACTAAGCCAAAATAAATGTTCAGCAACAACTGCATATCCAACAAAAACGTGTTTAAAACTTAGTATAATGAATGCATACTAATGGCAAGATTTTAAAAGTAAAGTTTGTTTTATTTAACGACTGATTTTTATCTTATCATCGGCTATTGAATGTCAATAATATGGTCATTCTGACATATGTTTTTAGAGGAAACCCGCTGCCACAATATTGGCTATTCTTTTCGATAAGCATCAAGGGATCTTTTATATGCACTGTCCCACAGACAGGACAACACATACCATGGCCTTTGATGAACCCGTTGTGGACCACTGGTTGGAACAGAAGATAGCCCAAACTGCACATGGGTCCACTAAGAAGGATCAATCCGACAACCGACAGCTTCGCAGGCGGACACTCTACCATTTGAGCTACATGTACATCACGCCCCCGGCAAGATTAAAAAAAATTCTATATTTCTGGCAAACATTAAAAACCACAATTTCCAGCTAAACTACACCATACAGCATCAAAAATAAAGTCTCAGTTTTAAAGAAATAAAATTCAATCATGCTAAAGGTCCATTTTCCACTGAATATTGTTAGTTCAATAATTCCTTGCAGAGAACAAAAACCAGTAATATCCCACTGAAGTTATGAGTTAATAACTAAAGCAAGCAGTTTATATTAAAGCAAATTATGAACAATTTACCATAGTTATTAATCTGAGAAATTTACTGTCACTAATGTTATGAACAATTTACAATATTTACTAATATTATGAGCTATTACAATGTCTAATGTTACTAATAAAGCAGATGAGCAATTTACTGTCAAAATAAATTATGAACAATTTACTATGTCAGTGGTTTTAGTAAAACAGAATAAGAAATTTACTGATGTCAGTACTGGTTCTAAGAAAGTAAATTATGAACAATTTATTATGTTAGTAGTTTTAGTAAAGCAGATTGAGAAATTTACTTATGTCAGTACTGGTTCTATTAAAGTAAATTATGAACAATTTACTATGTCAGTAGTTTTAGTAAAGCAGCTTGAGAAATTTACTTATGTCAGTACTGGTTCTATCAAAGAAAATTATGAACAATTTACTATGTCAGTAGTTTTAGTAAAGCAGACTGAAAAATTTACTGATGTTTAAAACTTAGTAATTATGAGCAATTTACTGAGTTAGTAGTGGTTAAATTTATAAATTATGAATAGTTTATTTGCCTCAGTAATTGTAGTAAATTAGAACTGTTCCTATATTTTGCGAGTGGAAGGACGTGAAAATTAACCATTTTTCCACCAGTCCTATTCAACCATCACATTTGGACTGCCCCCTCCCTTTCTGAAACATATATAACCAAACTAATATCAAAACCTTATTTAGTGTTCACAAATTGATAAAACTCCATTACAAAACTGTTTAGTTGACCATATATGAAAACTTTTATCATGTGTACAAGTTCTAATATTAAAACTAATCAGAAGATATAATAGTCAGTAGAATGTATATTTGGATAATAATGTGTTAATGGATGAGAATACTTTAGTTGCAAACAATTAGTAGTAGTAAGCTTGTAAAGTGTGTATGCTGAAAATGAAATTTTGCTAGTTTTAACAAATTATCTTTTTAATAAATAATCTTTTTAACAAAGTGAAACTGAAGCATTAAACTGAAAATTTAAGTCAGTTGACACTGCAATTTACAATTAAGAGTCAACAAAATATTGTCAGAATATCATTTAATGTTGAATATTCGATGCTATATGACCAGACTTTTTAAAACTGAACGCTTTCAAATGAACAATAAGAGAAATGCAAATTTAATTTGCAATATTTCAATGAATAAAGGTTAACCATGTTTTGACATTGGCTATTTTACTTACTGGAGGCTTGTGCAGAGACATGTAAAGCTGGCACAGCATGAGTTTTATGGTTTATTAAATTTTCAGCTAAACTGGAACTGAATAAACATTTCCATTTCTTTTGTTGTTTAGTATACATTTAAAGAACAAATTGTCTATTGCTCTGAAGAAGAGATAATTTTTAAAACTTGCAATAATCCCATTTCTGTAATGCTCTCAAATCTCCATAAAGCAACTATAAGAAAGCTTGTATCTACTACTTCAGCAAAGCACAAACCTTTCCAAACCCGGAACAACTAGACTATTGAGCAGCAAGCCTCAGAGTCAGTCTAAGAGAAATGTCACAGTAACGAAGACTTCACCAATAGAATACATTAAAATACCTACCGAGGCAGTTCATGGTCTAGGATGGTCAGATCAGAATAGCTAGCAGCATGCGCTTTGCTGCAAACATAGCATAAGGAAGTGTATACAGATCTCATCAGGCTCATGATTCAGTGTAATACAGCTTCTTCATATAATTATAATCATATAATATGTAACAAAATAAAAGTAAAGATTGTTTTATTTAACGATGTGTCTAGAGCACAATGATTTTTATCTTAGTATAGTCTATTGGATGTCAATCATTTGGTCATTCTGACGTATGTATCTAGAGGAAACCCGCTGCCGCCAAATAGGCTACACTTTCCGATTAGCAGCAGGGGGTCTTTTATATGCACAATCTCACAGACAGGACAGCACATTCCATGGTCTCTGATAAACCAGTTGTGAAACACTGGTTGGAATGGAAAATAGCTCAAACTGCAGATGGGTCAACTGAGAAGGATCGATCCGATGATCGACAGATTCACACGTGGACACGCTACTGTTTGAGCTAATCCCACACTGGAACAAAATTTTAAAAACTTGAAATTTCCAGTGGCAATTGGCAATGCTTGGAGACTGCCACAGAATTGTTCATTCTCTCTGCTGCATGTTTGGCTGCAAACAATTTTTTTTTTCAAGATGTATTTTTTTCTTATTATTAAAAATAAAGTATACTTTATACCAAAACTGCCATTATAGAAAATGCCGTGGACACTATTTTTTCACATCATTTATTTTGCCATGGACATTTTCTTAATTTCAGGAGTTGGAAATACAATTATCATGGTAAAAATGAAAAAAGGATTATTTCACTTATAATATTTTTAAAACAATTTTTATAATTGTAATATTAATTGTTATCTATAATTGTTTAAATGGTGTATAAATATTATCACACTTAACAATGAACTATCTTTATGACATAATTGTGATGTCAAACATCTATAGGACATCTGTGAAGTATGGTGAAACCAACATCCTAAATGTATATGTGAAGACTTTCATGGTCTTTAGACATTATTTCAATCACTGTATTGTATGGATTACAATTCTGAATTGAACATAATAATACATTCTCCTCCAAAATCAACCAAAGTTTTCCTATTCAACATCAGAAACAAAACACCTGAAGTAGCATTAGATGAAAAATAATAAAAGAGTCTCAACTGATTGAAACATATTTTATTGCTTCTAAAAACAAATGGATTAGGCTCAAGTTTTCAAACTTACTGGGCCTTTTCCAAACAGCCTTAATAGCAATATGCTCAGATTTTGTTAAAAGATTCACTAGTGTGCCACTGCAGAGTATATCCCATAAAATAAACTCTAAACTGACTCTCTTCTCACGAAGACAAAATGTTAACCTCCAGAGAAAGGCTTTCCGATATAGCATAATGAGAAAATATCAGGCTATCATCCAATTCCTAAATCTGATAAAAAAGATCTTACAAAGAAAGCAATAAAAAGGATATGCTTCAAAAGTGGAATATCTATTTATATCCTTATAACAAGCTGTTAAATAATAATTATTATTATGATTATACAAAACATATCCATTGAATGGTTTTATAAAAACTTTAAAAATAATAAAAACCTACAGACCCAAAACATAAAATGGTAAAACCAGAGGCAGATCCAGAAAATCCATTTAGGGGGTCCCCAATAATAATATGATGGATTCTTTTAACATTAAATAATATTTAAAAAATTATTATTTTTTTTTTTTTAAATGTTATTTAAATCGGAAAATTTAGGAGGCACAGGCCCCTAGGGGCATACCTACATCCGCCACTGAAAACATTGGTTTTCTCAAGCTGACTTAACATGGGACTCAGTGAGTCAACCCTCTTGAACTGTTCATCTTTACAATACTCACCATAAAAATATTAACTTAAACTCCTAACCCTAATGTTATCATAGTGACATACCAGGAATAACTGTATCACTAGACAAAAACCTGTTGAAAATAATAATTTGTACTCATATGGTTAATATAGTAAAGAAAATGTATCCAATAAAACCAGTTTCAACTACCAACAACACAAACTTAACCCTAATGGTAATGTTATTACTATATATACCAGAAATAAGTTCTATATCACTAGACAAAAACCTGTTGAAAATAATAATTTCTACAAATGGTTAATACAGTTAAGAAAATGTATGGAATAAAAATAGTTTCAACTACTAACAACACAAACTTAAAAGAATAGAAAGATTCCTCTATTATAAGCTACAAAGACAACATGAACAAGCCAAATTAATGTTAAAAATCACATTCAATTAAGTTAGTCTTAGAGTTGGTAAATCAATGTTCATTTAAATTAGTTCTGGAGTTGTTAATATGGGTTATTAATTTGATGTTAGAAAACATGGAAAAAAACAATTAAAAGTACTTGCATAAATTGAAATATTTAATAAGTTAGCATTTTATATAGTGTGTAAACAGTACTGATGTTAAGATATTAGATGACTAGACATTCAATGGAGAGTTTAGGCGATCAAGATGTTCAAACTATGGAAATTTTAATATCATGCATCTGATGCAGAACATATGAAACCTACCAAGACATCTTTTTTTCATAATGCTTTTTAAATAATGTAAAAAATAGAAGTAATTTGGATTTGGAAAATTGGGAAAAACATTATTTTATGAAATATGTATATAATTGTAAAAAGGTTTTATAGTCTATACAGTAAAATATACTTACTCTTCTTCATCAACTGTATCGAGATCAAGTAAATTCTCCACACTGTTCGTACCTTCTCTTCGTAATCTGCAAGAATAAAACACTGTGTCTGAGAACAAAACATTAACATTCATCACTAATGCAAGGAACTTTTTAAAGAACTTATTTACAAAATATTTATTTTGTGAACACTGACAATAATTTATAGTGTGAACAAAAAAGGATTATTCAAAACCACCTCTGAAATTGCCTACAGTAATTGGCAATGCCATGGATATTGCCACAGAGTTTTTAATTCTCCACTGTACTTTTTTGCCGTGGACTAAATGTGTTTTTTTTCATGCTGTGGACACTATTTCTCCACAGCATTTATTTTCTTAATTAAAACCAAATTGTACATGTTTGACAAATGAAATGATTCTTTATTACAAGTTTCAAGTCTACTCCTTTGGCAGCTTTAATTTAGCTTGTAAACAAAGCAGATGACATTTAGATATGTCCATGGAAAACAATTTGTGAGTTTGTTTAGGTATAAAAACATGTCCAAACGTTACACTAAAATTATATAACTAAAAGAGGTTTATAATGAATGTGAACTAGTTTAATATCTTATGAAGTAAAATAACATAAAGGTAAACAAAACCTGGAGATTGTCGGAATTCTCAGTTTCAATTCTGCAATTGTTTTATCACACGGTTCTGAAATACAACATATCATAATTAGTGAAAAAGATATTTATTCTCCAAAAGGACACAGTAAATTAAAATATTTACGAAATGTTCTAACATTAAAGCATAAAACAATAATATAACCAAATAGAAGGCAATTAATTATATACAGATCAAGTCTTAATTTTAAAGTCACTAAACTAAATAAACTCCACCAGCACAGCAAAATACAGAAAACGGATATACTCAACCAAAAAAGAAAGTATGCATGTTGAAATACTGAATCTTTTTTTAATATGCCATTTTGAAAACCACTGTGCATACGCCACTTCTGATACGTGTACCTCTTCCTAAATGGTGTGGTTATCTAATTTCAGAATTTCTACAATGAATGTTGTCTGGTTTATGTAATAAATTACTATTGATTACATACTTTCTTTTTTGGTTGTCAATCAGTATATAAATATTTTATTATTTCAATAAATATCGAGTGGAAACCGATAAAGGACTAATAGAAGGACAGCAAAGCCCAATTCAACACCCCCAATTTCTCTGTAAGGCAATAATAATGAAATCATAACAACTATATAATTAAAATGATAATATTTACCCGAAGTACTTCGATCAATAATCCTATCACTTTCTACTACTTTTTTCTTTTTCCTTTTGACACCATGATGTCTGAAATGCAAATTGTAATTAATAACAGAATAATCTAATGCATGATGGATCTAATTTAACAGCTTAAACACCAAAATGTTCTAATTAAAGTAACAAATCTATTAATTATTTTTCTGTCACCACCAAAACCTCAACATAGAAATCAGATTTGTGAATTAAATACTTAACCAACTAAAATTTGTAATTTGTGATTCAATGTTTTTATCACTTGGTATACATATTTTTTTCTCTAAAGCCTTAATCAGTCAGACAAAATAAAAGTAAAAATGAATTTATTAATTTTTTTAACTGATATTTTGTAAATTTGTTATTCATTATGGATTGAAGGGTTACAGTATAATGGTACGAGGATAAGATGCTCTACTCTGTAATAAATTTCCTATTCAATATGAAATGGATTGAGACAAATGGAGAATTATTTTCCAGTAACCAGGTGTTACAGTAGAATGGTACGAGGATAAAATGCTTTACTCTGTAATAAATGGGTGCTCCAGGAGCTCTGTTGCTGAGGCTCTGTTATCAGGGATCGGCTCAAAACATCTGAAAAACAGAAAGTAATGTGTAACAAAATAATCCATTAAAGAGTTTATATACTGAACAGCAAAAGAAACACAAATGTTTGTTGAGATCCAGTTTAATCAAATTAGACAAAAAATTCATAAAACTCATGCTGTGCATGCTTTACGCTTCTCTGCACATGCCTCCGGTAAGCAAAACAGCCAACATCAAAATAGTTAACTTTTATTCAATCAAGCAACGCAAATTAAATTTGCCTTTCTTTTGCTGTTCAGTGTATTTTATTACAAAAAGGTACTGAAAGACATACAAAACATGTATACATTTATATGTGAATATACCAATATCTTAAATATAAATGATTTATTTTTATAATTTTAATTTTCATGCCATAAAATAGAAATGAACATATTAATGACAAATGGTATTTTCTTTAAAAAGTACATATTAAAACATACTATAAACCGATAGTTTTGTGAATGATGAAAACATAATTACCTGAGAAGAAACTCGATAGCTCGAGCAGATAAACCTTCTGGAATGTCAGGATGCATCTTGTAGAAACCCACTTTAAACATGGCAGCCTCGGGACTACCCAGCTGTAAATATGAAAAACACAAATTAAAACAATTTTATCCAGCAACCACTGTTTCAAGTGATGTAATATGATGACAGTATACAGCAAAGTCATTCTGCTAATAGCAAGTAATCACGTCATGTCATTCTACTTACAAAATTGCATTATCAGCTGGATACAAGATTGCACTTGCTTGTTTTAGTTTTTAAATCGTCTTCATTGAATTTATCTGTTTTATTGCAGTAAATGTAACATGAATTTGGGTATTTTGGAGGCTGATTTGTTGCATCAGTGTACAGAAACTGAGAAAATGTGTTTCCATTTGTATCTACATTTAAGCATATAAGACTCTCATATATTGGGTGATGATGGATAGGGAAATCCCACAAGAGGGGCACTAAATCAGGTGTGGGTAAGTTAAAAAATTTAATTGTTACCACTTAACTGTACTTTGAAAAATATCCAACCTTTTATTTCAAAATTAAAACTGAAAACAATTTTAAAAAAAAGATATAGTCTTGCATAGGCCTGCAAATGTTGGCATTGTTTGTTTCTCTGAAAGCCAAATTTCCGTCACAGCTTTATTTCTTAGGATAACTCTATCTTACATACGTAAGAATGAGAGACATTTTTTCTTTCTCTTAAAGCCTTAGGGCATATAGGATATACCTTGAGGCATACCATGAACTTTACTTGTGGGTATATACAATTCCCATGCCGGATAAGAAAAAAAAAATTGCCTTTTTTTACTTCATTATTTTTTTTATGACATTTTGTAAATAATGGTCATAAAGATAGCTAAAAAATTAGAAACATTCATTCATTATTTTCATCAACATATTAAAGGTAACAAAACTTTTAACCAACCTCAATAAATGGAGGTTTTCCTGTTGCCATTTCAATAATAGTACAACCCAAAGACCAGATGTCTGCCTGTAAAATAATAATTAACGTAAGAATGGTCCAAACATATCATACAAAGAAAATCCAGATATTTTGTATATAAATATGAAGAAAATATACTGTATTACCACTAGGTATAGAAGGATTCATTTGGGTGGAGTGTGGGGTAATAACAGTTATCATTTTAAGTGATGAAAAAACAAATCACCATAATTAAAAAGTATGAATTTATAAATTACTGAAATCATTTTACTTCATATTTACTGAAACAGGGGCGGCAGGGGCAGTGAACTGACCGCTCCAATAATTTGTCCAGAAGCCATTAAAATTGTATTTCCAGGATCTATATTTCAAAATATTTCTTGACCTCATAGCCCTCAACACACCACTAGTCTGCCACTCCAATGTCACAATCGTTTCAGTGGCCCTGTACTTCAAGTCTGTAAAATACTTATTTTCTCAAGGTATTAATTTTTATAAATCTCTACAAATAAAAACCACATACCGGTGGTCCATATCCCCGGATTCCTTTATCTATCACCTCTGGAGCCATATACTGGATAGTTCCTGCAGAAAAAGCAGTACACAGACCATTCAAAACAGTTATATCTGACTAAATAATAATTATTTCTTTTTTTCAAACCTCCAATTAATTCAATTTAATTTTTTTTAAATAATATATAATTTATGTGTGACAAGATGCTTCATGATGACTTTTCAATGTGATTCAACATTTTGCTCCATTTGAATAATATTTTTACAAAATTATATCTGTATTGCCAACTCAGACTGTCCTGATCTTTTGATCTATTTCTTAAATATCAAGCAGTAAAGGTGAATAATACTTCTACAAATAATTTTAACACTTATGACACAGGGAAAACATTTCTACATTCTATTCAAAAATGATTTATCTGACATTTCCTATTTCAAATGACAGTTTCATTTTGTGCACAAAACAATAAGACAGGAAAACAAAATAATTAAAAAAATAAAATATGCCTTTCATTTGGAATTATTTATTAAAATAATTATTATATACATTCAAATAATCAAAACGTCTGTTCTCACCTAGTGGGTTAGTAAAAACTAACAGGTGAGGTATAAAGCACAATAAATAAGCAGCTGTATTACTCCCAACTTCCATTAGCCAATCCTAATTACAGACCTGTTTACCTCATAAGAAGAAAAATAGTAAAATAACAGTTAAAAAAAAAAAAAAAAAATAAAAAAAAAATAAAAAAAAAATAATGTCAACTACAAATACCCTAACGCAACCAGTGTTAAGCCAGAAAACCATCACACCAAAAA
>JAULBS010050463.1:0-17621 GCA_032355785.1 Symmetromphalus regularis
TTTCATAATTTTAGCTAACCTTATGGATGGTATGGACATGAATGGCAATATTGAAATGAATAGTTAACTATTGTTTTTATAATTTCAGCTAACCTTATGGATGGTATGGACATGAATGGCAATATTGAAATGAGTAATAAACTATTGTTTTCATAATTTTAGCTAAACTTACGGATGGTATGGACATGAATGGCAATATTGAAATGAGTAATAAACTATTGTTTTCATAATTTTAGCTAACCTTATGGATGGTATGGACATGAATGGCAATATTGAAATGAATAGTTAACTATTGTTTTCATAATTTTAGCTAACCATACAGATGGTATGGACATGAATGGCAATATTGAAATGAATAGTTAACTATTGTTTTTATAATTTCAGCTAACCATACGGATGGTATGGAGGTGGACGGCAATGTTGAAATCCCCATGAGCAAGGCAACAGTTCTGCGGGGTCATGAGTCAGAAGTGTTCATCTGTGCATGGAATCCAGCAAATGATCTTCTAGCATCAGGGTATAAACAAGTTTGTCAAATTATACACATGTCCTGAAACAGAAATAAATAAGTCACAGTGACCTAAATTAGAAAACTGTAGAGAGAGTAATCTTTAAAATGGTGTATATCTCAACCCGTAACTGGTGTGATTAATCGTCATATTAGTCACCTTCATTGGACAGTGTTTCATTCCTGGCAGTGGTCTGCTACTGGTATAACAAAAGTTGTGATATTGATTTACTACCGGTATATTGAAGGCTGTAATATGTGCTGTATAGTCTATCGGATATAAAACATCCCTTGCTTGTAACTGGAAGGAGTAGACTACGTGGCCCAACCAAGTTTCTTCTCTAGATGATTTGTCACAAATAACATATGTTTGACATCTTGTAGCTATGGATTAAACAATGTTTTTGTCTCAGTCTTAAACCAAGATGGTTTTTAGATGGGGGCTCATCCTTATAAAACTTTTACCCTTTATTGCTAATTGACTGTTACACTTTTTTCACTGCTCAAGCTGTTCTTTTAACAGTTTTAGAGTTTGAACCAGAGGTGGGGAAAATTGAAAATGCTAATCAGTCCCTCCTTTGATGTCATTGGTAGGCCTATATACCTTAAAAAATGTATACCCCACCCCACACAAAAAAAAGAAAATCTTTTTTGTCTGTGTGTAATGTTGTACAAATATTAATTGCGAAATTGTAGTATATTATGTTGTTTGTTTGTTTTGCATTTTGGATGTTGTAAGATTTTGTTTAGCTTAATTTTTTTTTTTTTTTTAAACCAAGAGAAACCTCAGAGAAACAAATTATAGATTTTAACTCCCATCAATGCAATAAAACCTTTGTGTCAACTAATAAATGTTGATATTTACTTGTTTTTATTTACTTTTGGTATAAACATTTACTTAAAACACCCATCGCTTCTTACAAACTTACGATAAAACAGTTAATAACATTCTCATTCATTGGATAACCTTGAACTTCACATTCTGATAGTGATAACCAGCGTAAATATTTCTGCTTACCATAATAAAAAGAAAAAAGGCAATTCTCCATATTATTTAGTAAAATTGTTAATCACTTAATGGCCCTTCCTTTGTGAGCAGTAATGCTCAGTCTGTTTGATGAGATTATTACCTTGGTTATGTTTGACTTTATAATCACTGAATGTCATATGAGAGACCCGACAGTTCCTTTTAACATACTTTAATTGTTTTCATTACACATTGTGGCACGCGAAAAGGACAAATTGAAAAGTGGTACTAATAATGTATTCACCATTTCTGTTTCCGGTAACTGAAGAAAACGATAATTACTACACAGCTGTACTAATTCTTCGACCAGCACAAGTGTTTTAGGATTCACTATTCAATTTACTGATGTAAGATAATTGCTTGCAAAAAATCGTCACCAACAATGACAGTCGATCAAATAAAAGAACTGGAACATTAAAAAGTGGAACTGGCAAACTTATGTTTTAAAAAATTTGTAAGCACACAGCCTGGACATTGAAAGTCATCCATTTGTGATCTCCCCATTTCAAGATAACTGACAATTATTCCCTACCTTTCCTTATTTATTTGTTTAAAATATTAATAGATAATAGAACACACACACTCAAATATCAGCTATTGGATGGTTGTACAGTCATTTGGGGGGTTCATACTGTGATTAATGTACATCTTTCATTAAAAAATAAGTCTAATGAGCTCATTTAAAATATTAAATTATTTACACTACGGTATATAGTGAACATCAGAGGTCCAATTGTAGGACATCAAACTATCAAGTTGAAGATAGTGGTTCAAAACCAATCAGAGGCAGGCTCACATGTTACTATATGTTGAAATTACCAATTGTTTGAAATCCAATAGCTGATGATTAATAAATAAAATGTGCTATGATGGTTTCAAAGAAAAATAAATAAATATTTACGCTGTAGTGAAAAAATATATATAATACACAATATAATAAATAAGACTATTGTTAAAATAAGTGTATATATCACAGACAGATATGCTTAAAATCAATCAACGTTTTAATGATTAATATAAATTTGTATGCTATTCATGGACCCTTTCCTCCCCTACAACACCATTCCTCTTCCACAACCCCAGTGGACGGTTTGTATCAATAGGAAAATGCTAATAATTGTCACTAACTCTATTACCCAACAAAGTTGTTACAGTCCACAAGAACACCAAACCAGAATGTTTCTCAAAACTAATGATCTTAAATTACAACATTGATAGCAAATTCGTGTGGGACTCATACTCTGTCTCAAATCACGTCTATATTTACTGAAATTCTATACAACAATCCAGCTGATGTGGATAAAGCCATCAATTTAGTAAAAGAATACTTCCCTGTGTGTGTATCATGTCTTCTATCAAGTCTAAACGCCATCCTGCAGGAGTGTCACGCTGACATTCGTTTTCAAAATCATTGATAGATTAACATTACTGTAAGTTAGAGAAACAATTTTTATTATGTTATTTGCATAGCTGTTTCACTGGAAAAGTGCTAATACTATTTTCCATTCCAACCAGTGGTCCACAATTTGTTCATCAAAGGCCCTGGTATGTGCTGTCCTGTCTATGATAAAGTTCATATAAAAGACCCCTTGCTGCTTATTGGAAAGAGTAGCCTATGTGGCAACAGTGAGTTTCCTTGAAAGAAATGTGTTAAGATGACCATTTGATTGACGTCCAATAGCCGATGATAAGATAACAATCAATGCTCTAGAGGCGTCATTAAATAAAACAAACTTTACTTTGCTAATAATTACATGGTGACAGCTTTTTTCTTATGTAGACCATGTTTCATAGCTATCATTTGTTTGATATTTGAGGGTTGGTTAGACTCATTGTTACATGCAGGCCACATTTTTTTTTTTTTTAAATAAACATTGGAATAAAAATAAGAATCTGTTTTAGTCTGTTTTTATATAATTTTCCCTTTGACCATTTTTGGGTTTGTTCAGTGACACCACTAGAACAAATTGAATTGTTAATCATAGGCTATTGGATGTCCAACATTTGTTATTTTTGACAAGTCATGTGTTTTGAACCACTGTCTTCAGCTTGAAAGTCCAACATCTTACCACTGGATCACTGAGGGTCTTCCCATGAACCAATGCTGATTTGTAGTATAGAATAAACACTGAAAGTATTTGTCAGGCAAATTAACATATTTTCTTAAATACTAAGTGCATAGAACCATTTAATGGTTTTAAAAAAACAATATCTGCTGTAAGATAACCAAGCATGAAAATTGATAATCAGGTGTCAACACAATTTTTGTTACTTGGTTTTGTATCCAGGGGCAGATAACTGGAATGTGAAAAATTTATTGTCTGTTAAAAAGGGCTATATGTATAACAGGCTAAGTGAAAAAATAAAGAACAAGCTTCATTTTTTGTTTGGGGAGAGGGTGGGGTGTTTTTAAAATTATGTTAGAATCCAAATAGATTCTCACTACTTCCTATCATGGGAATCCATGAGAATACTTCTTTTTTTATATACCATGAGTTTTTACAATGTGCTGAGTGACTAATAAATTCAAAATTTTATGCGAAGAAATAACTATTTTGTGTCAGGTATTTTATTAGCCAAATTAACAATAACTTAAAAAACAAAAACCTTCCATAAAGATTTTCATTTATGGGAATTAGATTCACAGATTCTCTTTAAAAAAACGAGCCCTGAAGAATTTGTAAAACGGGGTATGTGTACCCCATTTACTTCCACATGTGCCTTCCACCTATGCCATTCATTTGATATAAACGTATATGTGAGTTAAATTGACAAACAAATTTAAACTTGTGTTTCAGATAGCTGATTTATGTGTAAATTAAAAATTGTGAAATTACCACACAAATGAATCATTGTCATAATAGATCATTGTTTTCTAGTACTACCATTATCATAATGTTTAGAGCGCTGCATATGTTTATCTGTGTTCTATTTAGGTCTGGAGATTCAACGGCACGGATTTGGAATATGAACGACAACAGTAACAGTGCGAACCAGCTTGTTTTACGACATTGTATACAGAAGGGTGGTACTGAGGTGCCTAGCAACAAAGATGTTACATCACTAGATTGGAATGTGAGTGAATAGTTTATTTTATAGTTTATAATTTTAAAATATGTGATCTTTTACACCCTTAACTAGTTATTCTCCATTGGGGCAGTAGTGATCTAGACACACCAAAACAATCAGCCCCACCCACTTTTTCAACTACAAACTTTTATTTATTCACATTATAATTTGTGCATACCTAACTGGAAACTTTCTTTAACCTTTAGACTACTGAATTCTTTTAAGTTACTTCCCCCAAAAACTGGATTAATTTTGAGAAAAATCTGTTTCAGAGGCATCTCATTTTGGTCAAATGTTTTGAATTTAAAACTTAACAAAACAATAAAATAATATAAATGTATGAACAAATTAATATTTTTGGGGTTTGAAGGGAGTTTTTATAGGTGCACGACTTGCAGTCTAAAAATGTGTAAAAAACAACCAAAAAAAACGTAAACCACGCTTGGTAGTTCGTATTTATGATTGGATCGCTCACATTCAACACCATATTCTCGCCCTCACATTCGGTGTCATTCAAATTTTTTATTTGAAAATTCTCTCACGATACACTCCCGATATTCAGAATAAAAATCCTCACCTTCAGTAAACCCCAAACTAATATTTATTACCAATTAGCTCTTCAAAATCTCTGCATAGCTCGCGCCGCCATTGCTCATCATGTTATGAAAAACTGTCCGAAAAAGACCCGCTTTTACACCGAAAATTTTGATTGATAAAGGAGTCCTAATGCTTCAAAAATCCGCCATTTGCAATTGGAAACATCCTGTGTATATAGGTATTGCGTCATTTCCTCCCATAATGCATTTAAGCAACAGGAAATACTAATTTTAAAGGGCCAGTTCGAATGGCTACATATGTCGCCTCCAGTACTCAAGGGTTTCGCATGACGTCATCGAGATAAGTCGCCTGCAGTGTCCTGAAGGTTAATATTTAAAATTTCTTTTGATTAGTGGTGCAATGATATAACCGTATATTGCAATACTTGCCGAGCACAATACATACCATGATATGGTTTCATGTATGGCGATATATATATCAAACCTATCAAATGACAGTAAGTTATAAAAATATAAGTTAAATTTAATTAAAACATGAATCTACTATGTCTATATATTGTCTTTTTTCATCAGGAATGGGTACAGGTCTGCCTGCCAGTGATATGTTTAGTAATTAGTATGATAGTATCAGAATATGATTTTATAACATCTTGGTAATTAATTAAACTGTATTGCAGTATGGGTTTGCTGTATCGCAATATGGTTTTGGCCGTATTGTTGCATCTCTACTTTGGATCCTCTCCAAAATGTGTGCATGTGCCCCTGTTTTCCGTTTTAACTAAAACCTTTGTTTTTATTTTCAGTGTGATGGGACGTTATTAGCAACAGGTTCTTATGATGGTTACGCTAGAATATGGAGTACAGATGGTAAGTCAAAGTATTCCATTATCTTGTTGTTTAAAAGAAAATCTTAATTAATTTTAACACAATTTTGTACTTATATGACACCAAAAATATATCATATTTTGTAAAAGAAATTTGTTGTGGAAACATTGAATTTAAAATCATGGGATACTGTTTTTATTTTAAATATTTAGTGTTCTGTTATATGTACGACAAAGCAATGTAGTCCGACTGAAACTAAAAACCTGTTTGTTTGTAGCATGCAGTACCCTGGATTGTTTTCCATTGAATTCAAAATAACCCAAGTCATAAATATTGTATGAATTTACCAACTGCTATCACTACACGAGATGTGTTATAGCATTCTGTATATTGTCCGAATAGCTATAATTTCCTCATTAAGTGTGTTAATATTTTATACATCCTTGTATTAAACACCTGCAACACGGCTAACTTTGCAATATGTACATATATGACACCACTAGACCACATTGATCTATTAATCATTGGCTATTGGATGTTAAACATTTGGAAATTTAGGCATGTAGTCAAGTGTGAGCCAGCCTTCGATGGGTTTTGAAATACAGTCTTCAGCTTGAGAGTCTGATGTTCTACCACTGGACCACTGAGGCTCATCGAGGCTCACCTTCATAAAATTAAATTCCATGTTAAAACCTGTTTAATAATATACTGAATGTTGCACACCCAGTGATTTGCTAAATTAAATTTCATGTTAAAACCTGTTTAATAATATACTGAATGTTGCACACCCAATGATTTGCTAAATTAAATTCCATGTTCAAACCTGTTTAATAATATACTGAATATTGGACACCCTGTGATTTGCTAAATTAAATTCCATGTTAAAACCTGTTTAATAATATACTGAATGTTGCACACCCAATGATTTGCTAAATTAAATTCCATGTTAAAACCTGTTTAATAATATACTGAATATTGAACACCCTGTGATTTGCTAAATTAAATTCCATGTTAAAACCTGTTTAATAATATATTGAATGTTGCACACCCAATGATTTGCTAAATTAAATTTCATGTTAAAACCTGTTTAATAATATACTGAATGTAGCACACCCAGTGATTTTTAAAATTAAATTCGATGTTAAAACCTATTTAATAATATACTGAATATTGGACACCCTGTGATTTGCAAAATTAAATTCCATGTTAAAACCTGTTTAATAATATACTGAATGTTGCACACCCAATGATTTGCTAAAATTAAATTAAATTGATTGATTTTCAAGAAATCACAAAAATTATTCCAGGAAAAATAAAATATTTTACAGTATCTTTATGTCACATGCATTTGAGATATTTTGTATAAATTTGTCATTGATTTTTACCCCAAGAAGTGCATTCATACTTTATACATCCGCTTATTACAAAGCCGAGACTTTTCTAGCATTCATTCATTCATTCATTCATCAGTTAGCTCCGCATGAGTCAGTTGAAAAAAGGCGACACCCATGTGAGAGTATTTTTTGTAAGTAAGTATGCTAAGAGCACCCATTGACACTATTTATTATTTAAACACAGTGTAATTAGACTATACGATAAAAAGTTACACAAAACAGCATTTTGTATGAGACAGTCCTACGTACAGTCATGTCTGTTCATATGGTCATCTGTATTAATTAGCCACCTGTCTATGATCATCATTATTTTCCCATATATCAGACTAGTATAATATAACTTGTATTAATCACCCACCTGTCTTATATGGTCATCATTATTTTCCCATGTATCAGACTAGTATAATATGACCTGTATTAATCACCCACCTGTCTTATATAGACACCATTATTTTCCCGTATATCAGAATAGTATAATATAACCTGTATTAATCATCCACCTGTCTTATATGGACACCATTATTTTCCCATATATCAGACTAGTATAATATAACCTGTATTAATCACCCACCTGTCTTATATGGACACCATTATTTTTCCATATATCAGACTAGTATAATATAACCTGTATTAGTCGGCCCACTGTCTTAAGAGGACACTTTTATTACTCTTTAGTAGCTGTTTAAGGTATGGTTTGACTGTATTGGAGATTAATTTACATGGGATAATGTATCCACCCAAATCCCACACCCTCTTAACAGTTCATTTATTTATTTATTTTTCAAGTAAACTTACCTTTTATTATTAAATTAGGGTTAGAGTAGGTTAACTACATTCTTTTAAACAGCTGCTACATCAAGACAATTCCTCTTTGGAACAGTAGATTGAGAAAGGAGGGTTCAGTCAGATATCTTTTCACAGTACACATATTTCTGTTATATGATGCATTTGGAATCAAATTAACTCATACAATCACCAGCGGTTATAATACAAATTATATGTGATTCCACATTTCCATTTTAAATGAACGAAAGGTTGACCCCTCATTTCCATTTTAAATGAAGAAAAGGTTGACAGTCATTTATTATGATTTAATTCACATTTTCCTTTTTGAGAGAGGAAAAAAGGTTGGACATAAATTTGGTTTTCCTATGCAGTTCTTTAAGTACTGCATCCTTCTTAGGACTTTGTTAAATAGCTAATGAATGAATGAATGTTGACAGAACCACATCTCAGATGTAGAAACTGGAGCTGTAGTGGTTAAGCTGTCAGAATCACAGCTGGTAGGTACTGGGATCAAATCTCAGTCAATGCATGGGATTATTAATCTCAGTACTATCTCCAGCCCGAGTGAGTGCATCACAAGGTTCATTTGGTAGGTGTTTGGCACTTGCACAAACCAGTGGTCCACCCCGTCCTACACCCATCATTTTTTCAAACAGGTTTCATGTTATCCCATATACATGTATGTTTATTATTGGTATTTTGTATGTGTGATGAACACAACTCATTGTGAATTAATAATGAAATATCTTACAATGTAGGTCAGTGTATGACACGGGTTTGAGCACTGCTGGCTACGAATTCAGTTTTCATTGAATTTATTAATTCTGTTCCTGAACTGCATAAATCAGCCATGTTTGTTTTGTGTTCAAAGAACGTAGTGACATAGTTCATGAAGTATACTATATAAATTAACTTACATGTCAGTATTGTGTTTAAAGAACATAGTGACATAGTTCATGAAGTGTACTATATAAATTAACTTGCATGTCAGTATTGTGTTCAAAGAACATAGTGACATAGTTCATGAAGTGTACTATATAAATTAACTTACATGTCAGTATTGTGTTCAAAGAACATAGTGACATAGTTCATGGAGTGTACTATAAAAATTAATTTACTTTCTGTTTCGGTTCATGAAGTGCACCATAAAAATGAACTTACATGTCTGTTTCGGTTCATAAAAGTTCATGAAGTGTACTATAAAAATGAACTTATATGTATGTCTGTTTCAGTTCATAAAAGTTCATGAAGTGTACTATAAAAATTAACTTACATGTTGGTTTAGGTTCATAAACAGTAACATTGTGACTTATTATTATAATTAGTTGATTCATGACCCCCAGCACAAAAGCAAACATTAGCTATTGGGGTCACAGTAACAATATGGTGGTTTCGATGATGCACAGTTAGTGGGACGACTATGGTTAGCGGCTGTGATGTCATAATTTCTGGCACACTTATAGTTGTTTACATGGATAGCAGCACTACTACACATAACAGAGGAATGGATAGCCTGTCAGGCCTAAAGCACCAAGTAATTTAGCATTTGAAACAGAACTGGTGTTTAACTAAAGAGAACTGGTGTTTAACTTAAGGTTTTAGCTTCTATGGATTCACTTGATATTGGACACTTCTTTTGTTCTGTGTGTTTTGATCGTCAATTTGACCTTGAAGTTGCTATACATATTACCATGATTATGCTATACATATTACAATGATTATGCTATACATATTACAATGATTATGCTACATTCAACACATGCTCAATGCTGTACATAGATAATAAAGAAAAAAGTATTTTGATTGATATTTGATTGCAATTTTCTGAATAGTGATGTGCAGTTAACTTATGAAATTTGGTTTTAGTTTCAGTTGGGACAAAAGAGTACAGTTTTAACATCTACTAAATGTAACTGGGGGTGGTTACATCGAAAAAACTGCACTTACTAACCGTTTGAACGTTTACAGATACAATTAGCTAAATGAGTCGTCGCGCTAACCATGCGTCATTGAAATCACCCTATTGTTACATGCAAACGTCAGTTATTGGGGTGGTCACGGTAATATTGTTATACGCAAAACATCATCTATTGGAGGTCACAATAACATTGTTATATGCAAAATGTCAGCTATTGGGGGTCACAGTAATATTGTTATATATGCAAAATGTCATCTATTGGAGGTCACAGTAACATTGTTATATGCAAAAAGTCAACTATTGGGGGTCACAGTCTCTCTGTTACATGCAAACATGAGCTATTGGGGGTGATAGTAACATTGTTATATGCAAACATGAGCTATTGTGGATCACAGTAACATTCTTATATGCGAAGGTCAGCTATTGGGAGTCACAGTAACATTGTTATATGCAGACATGAGCTATTGGGAGTCACAGTAACATTGTTATATGCAGACATGAGCTATTGGGAGTCACACAGACACATATATATTTACAATGGAAAATGAATAAATATTTACGAAATATCTAAAAAGTGAGAGGGCACATGGCCACTCAACCCCCCCACCCCCTTCCTGCTTCCTACACAAGTGGTTAGCTCAATATGTTCTATATATGTTATGTTAGAAGAATGGAATGACATATTTTAGGAGGCATGTTAAATTAATATAACATGGCAGTAGATTATATGGTGTATGTTGGCTTTGTACAACTATGTAATGAAATCAGAAGAACACTGTGACATAGTTCTATTTATAAATGCAATGTACATAAAGAAAGTGTGTGTTTAAACTATAATTACACTTTGATTGATTATTTAGAGTACATTGACCTTGTCTAAGTTGGTGTATGCCAGTATGAGGTTAGAAGAACAGAGTGACATGATTTATAATGCATAGGAGTACATTGGTACTGTTAGTAACAAGTACATATCTTAGTTATAACAACATGGTGACAGTTTTATTTAGCATTATGTTGACTTTTTCTAAGTAGATGTATGGAAATATGAGACAGAGCTCTCGATGGGAAATTTTATCTAGGGGTCAGTGACCCACAGGTCAGTTCTTTGGAAGTCACTTGTAGGAATGTGAGAGTCATGAGATTAATTTTGCATATTTTTCAAGATCATATGAATTTGTTTTAATTGGTTTCCGGCCTGTAAAGTACATGTACATTGTAAATTGAATTTATGCTTTGGCATAATGAGATAGTACAACACCAAGACCCAGTGGTTTGTGACATAGCGGTCTTGGTGTTAACCAGGTTCCGTTCATTTTCCATGCCAATTTATTTCATCTTGATTTGAGACTAAATATCCTTTTTTCTTTCTTTACAATTTTTGTTTTTGAAAGTAAGTGTCAAAACATAAAATTAAGCACATCACTATGACTCAGCTCCTTGCCACTGCAGATCAGATATGTGATTTGACGTGCATTTGATGAAGTTCATGAGTCATCGAGAGCCCAAATGAGCTTAGAAGAATGGGGTGACATGGTTATAATACCAGGGCTCGTGATGTCGATAGCCAAATAAGCCATTGGCTAATTTTTATAACATATGGCTAATAAAATCTGATTATATGGCTAAATATTTGGCTAAGCCTGTTTTTTATATAACTTTTTTTCTTCTTAATTTTTATAATTCAGTGATCCCATGGATCTGAGACCTCAGGTCAATGATGCAGCGATCGTGGAAGAGATGCGCCATGTTCTATCCACAATGGTTCCTATGATTATGCCTATAGATACATCAAATTTTTATGTTAAAAAACAAAACATATTTTGTGTGTACTAGCCGACATTTTAAGTCTTAAAATAGGGAAGGGGTTTGGCCTATATAGAGTTAATACTTCGATAGTGAAATGTATGGAAACTGGTCACTAACGGAAACACAATACCGTCGAGTATTGGTCATTCAAACATAATTTTCAAAGCAATTACAGTAGCATCTACAAAGTTCTTACCAGTACATATTAGTTTATTTTTTTCAGATGTTTAACTGTAATTCATTGATGCAAACATTTATTTTAATTGTGTTGGTAAAAGCCAAAAATCACTGATAAAAAAAACCAAAATGTCGGCAAATGGGTCACATGAACAGTGAGAAGGTTGCACACTACTATAGCTTTTTATTTCTATGTCATAACGCATGTTGTACAACTTCTCGCAATATCAGAAGAGGAATAGGAATAGCATTTTAAAAAAGTATAATTAGTTGATAATATTTTTAGCTATGCAACCTATACCATGTGTGATGACTGAGGTCACTTTTCTTATGCACACAAATAAATTATAACCTGCACATGCACAAAGGTTCCAGTTTTACACTAATTATAGAAATAATGGTACAATAATAATGTAATAAATTTCTATTGAAATGATATTTTCAGAAAATTTAAATAAAAAGAGATATATCAACTTTGATTATGAAATAAAATGTGTATTTCTTTCTTTGATGTGTAATACTGTTTTGTTAATTCCTAAATATAAAGTTCTGTATTTGTGAATTAATTAATACTGACAAATATTCAACCAATCCAATAGAGGCTTAAATTGCTCACAGGGACACGGATATTGTTTTTTTTTGCCAGATGTAATGATGAGCTGCTAATTAACCAGCAACTGAATTTACGAGTATACAGGTGAAAATAGACAGTCCATGGGGAAAAAAAACCAGGGACGGCAGAAAACAAAGGAGTGTGTGTGTGTTTGAAAGCAAAATGGGACAGGAAAATGCTAAAGGGGTGTCACTACACCTTAAATGGAGGAACGAGAACAGAGTTTCTTTATTATTTTCTGTACAAAAATAAGACTTGACAACAAAGGTGTATAATTTTAGTATTTAAGCCCAAGTTATGTTTGACTAAAACCTTTTGAATTTGGCTAATAAAAATTCTGTTCAGCTAATTTATTGGCTACAAGTATTTTTATTCCAGGGTGAGCCCTGAATATACATGATAAAAAGTACATATCTGAGATACAATAACATAGAGTTAGTGTATATAGAATATAATGGAACTTGTATAAGTACTTGTCTGTCAAGTCTCAGGATAGGTGAGTGGGGTGACATGGTTTATAATAGACATGATGAAAAATACAAATCTGTGTTAAAATAATATGGGTAACATGAGTATTATAATTATTATTGTATAAGTACAGGTATGTGTGTTATACAAGCCTGGAAATAAGTGCTCGGGTCACGGACATTGTCCGATACAAAATTGTCATTTGTCAAGCTTTTGACAGTCACAAATTTAATATTAGTGGTCATTTTGTCTGCCACAAAATCAGTTGTTTTTGTGTGTAATCAGTTCTATGCTGTACTTTTAAAATGCATATTTTGAAGTTTCAAGATCATGCTTATATAAATTAAGCCTAGTGGTAACTGAACAGTCGCCACTGCATTTACCGGGTAAATCTATTAATAGACCCGATCAAGCCCGATGACTATAAATAATACTTTGAACTCCCCGAATCCGTGATCGGCCGACTTATTCCGAATGACCTAAATAACCTGCTAATGACCTAAATAACCGGCAACATTAGCTTGAAGTCGCCAAAACGTTCACCTGTCCCTTCCCCTATCAATGTCATTAAATGATATCGGTTGATAATATAGAATTAGCGGTGTAAATGGGATTTTAATATGCTGCTAAATTATGTGACGTCAGACCTGTGCTTTAATGTAGCATGCTGATGTCACGTGATTGGTCATGAAGGCAAGACGTTGAACAAAATCGCATTGTTTTTCATAAAACCAATGTAGCCTCCTAGTACTTATAGTTCTGTTGATACCTCATATTCAAACACTCCGACTTTTGAGATAAAGCTTGTTAGAACATAACATTCCAGTACCTTATAATAAAAACGTTTTATGAAATTATTGTCGTGGCTTAAAACAAATTGTGATCGAGCTTTCATTTTAAATTTTCGTGTGGAGTTATTTTGTCCCCCAATAATAAAAAGAATAAAAAAGGAACATTTACCAAACTCTTTTCAGTTACAGTTTCATTTATACAGCATACTATCCACGTGTTATATATATTTCAGATAAGACCTGTTATCGATTGAACATGTGCATGATGCAACTTTTTAGACAGATAGTATTTATTGATTGTACCCTCAAGTTTCCGATCAGATTAACTAAGAATATTCATAATTATTGATGAATAATCACATATAATCTTTGTGAAAACAAAGAAGACTGAAATCCACGTTAGTACAAAATGTCAATAACTTGTTGAATGTATTACGAATTTACGGTAAGGTGTTCATAGTCAAACCGGAAATAAGTTCACGCGTAATTGAATTCACGGCTCTATTAGCAAGTTCGCGATTTTTGCAGTATATTTTATTCGCATTTTTTTTTTTTTTTTTTTACGGAGTACTTTGCTGAAATGGGTGACGATTTGGTACAAACAAATGCGTGCCTGTGGTTGAAACATGAAGAAAATTTGAAAGATGAAGTATCTGTGATGAGGTGTGCAATAAAAAATTTAAAAAACCCACTTTATTCTTTAAAACTAATATTTATTTCAATATTAAATTTCAATTTAATTTGGTGATTGGTACGTTTTCGTTTTTGATCGGCACAAATTGATTGACATAGGACATTTTGACCGGCACGTCTCAAAAAATTATTTCCAGGCTTATTTTCACTTCATTGAAGCAAAATAATAATGTACATGTATGTATTTTAATAACACAAGTTCACTCACTCCCATAAATTATAATTGTGAATTATGTTTGTTATATGTTGCGGGGTGGGGGTCTATAAATACCTTTTTTTCACAAAACATACATGTAAGTGGCTAAAAATAACCTTAATTGTATAGAAATTATGAATATAATATTTAGAGGCACTGATTTTCTGTTCCAGATTTTTCCGTTTCAGAATTTAACATTCCGTTTTTTCCATTTCAGTTTTATAATTTCATTTTGTTTCATTGAAATATTTTCCATTACATACATAAACACGTGCACGCACAAAAAAGTAAATTACAACACCCCCTCCCAAAAAAACAACAACCCCAAAACAACAACCAAAAACCATGATTTGAAACTTGTTTAGTACGCCATACCATCGAGTTCGGTAATTCGCGGTTTTTGCAAAAATGACATCACTTATTTACCAAACGTGAAAACCAATTTTCATCATTTTAAATTATCACAAATATTATAAATAAATCGACCCAAAATATGTAATAGATATTCAACTCACGTAATTGTCGGAGAATTTGAGACAAAAAATATTTTAAAAACTTTTTCTCCATTAAAATGACTGGCGGTCGTCTCAGTGGCAAATTAATTTGGCGTAACACGTACAGATATCAGTGTAGTCAAGTACCGACTATTTTTGTTTACAAAATGCGGATGGAAAATCTGTTTAATTAATGAACTACTCTATTTGGAGATGAGTAATAATGTTTTCAGAGAAAATCAGGAATTCCGTTTCAGATAGGTATTTCTGCAATTCCATCCACCATTCCATTATCGCAGAAAATCAGTGCCTCTAAATATTAATTTGGGTGTTTTATGAAGCTTCTAGCATTATAATATAAAAAATTAAGCGACATTTTGCCTTTTTGCTTCAATGAAGTAAAAATAAGCTGATTAAAGTGTTAAAAGTTCCTTCGATTGTATATATTTGTTCTATGTAGTATTGAATACATGCCAGTAAAATAAATGTAGAAATATATTTGAAATGTGTTCAGTCCCCATTGTTGTAAGTGCATATAATTATTTGAAAATGTCTTTTACAAATAATAATAATGGAAATGAAGTTTACACTAGTGCAATAATGCCAGGGTGTCAGATTGCTGATTAGAAAGTCCTTCCATTGCAGCTCAGAAATCTTTGAGGGTGACAGTGGTTCTGTCAGTCATTCTCCCAAGCAGGATCTTGAGATTATTACTAAACCGGTCTGGTGTTAGCATTTTTCTATCCTCCTTCATTGTGAATGAATCTAAAGAGAGTACTGCTCCCTGGCAGTGAAGGTGATGTGGCTCTAGCTCACATCACTTCCTCTTTCATTCTCTTTGCTTTAATAGTTAAATTATATGCAGTGTTTGATAGGTAATCAACAACTTGTTCAACAGATGTAATGGGTCCACCTTGGATTTTTAATCTTTCCAGGATAGAGAGTTTTTGATTCTCTACATGAAGTATTGTGGCTTTATTTTTGCTGGTCCAATAACTCTGAGATCCTGTTGATGCTTATTCAATCAGCCTTGATTTTCTCTAGTATCTTCAAAACAGGACCCGTCTTGCAGATGTCATTAGAATCACTGGTATCATTCAGTATAGTCACAAGCTACTTCTGCTAAGTTTGGTTTCTTTTTAAGTCCTTGATCACCACACTGCCATTCCATCTGTAAATTGTGAACGGGTCTCATATCAATATTCGAAGCTTGGTCACAGATAGGGTTTTCTTTTTGATACTCCCAAACTAATAATATTTGCCTCGTTGCATAGCAAAGACATCAGCTATTTAAAGCAGTATTCTATTGGCTCAGTCTGTGCAATCATTGATGTGTAGACTAGCAGTCTATGTAACTGATTCTAGTCCATAGTTATTCTTCACTGCATCAAACAGATCTGAAAGCAGGCTGCTCAAGTTTGAAGAAGTCCTCCAACCAGCATGCTTTTGAGATCATCAAAGAGAGAAGAAAAGAATATGGAGTCCGAAAGTTCCAACAACAGGGACAACCACCTGATATATTCCAGTGCTAATGCATGCAAAGTGTATTAATATGGTGATGTAGTCATACCTACTGAGGAAGCTACAAAAATTATCCCAGTGGTAAAAGATAATTGAAAAGTGAGCATCTTTCAGGAGGAAAAGATGAGTGTGGCTAGACTTCATCTGTAGGAAAATTTTGAAATCTTTGTTGTAACTTTTGGATATTATCTGGACAAAAGGGCTAAGAGTCCAGGAGACAGTGCACCTGGATACAATATCCTTTCTATGGTCGATGTCCACATCTAACAGAAAATCATTGAAAATATTCTGCATTCCCATTTTGTCTTCTATACTTTTGACTACCTTAGACAGTCCACAGTCAAAATCTGGTGCTGTGTGACTATCACAAAACATTTGTCCAGCAGCCTCTTCACGGCCAAATTTAACAGTAATAGTGGAGTCAGTCATGTTGACATCTATAGCATTGTACGGGTCCACTGCTGTGTAAACAGGAGCCGCTTCCAACAGTTCAAAGTCAAGTGCAGTATTTTCTGTGGTTTTTTAAGGATTATAGAATTAAAATTTTATTTTAGAATGTATGTATCAATAAAATCCCTGTCATTCAATAAGAACTTTAAGGATTATAGTTTTGTTCTGTGCAAAAGTGTCGAAAATACGTAAAACACAGTTATCAATATTATAGCAGTAGCAGCTAGAAGCACAATGGCAAACAAAAATAGATATGTTGATTCTACATAATTGTGGTCAAATTAAGCTACATACCAGCAGATTTCCAATTAATAGGGGGGGGGGGGCG
>JAULBS010050549.1:0-23455 GCA_032355785.1 Symmetromphalus regularis
AGTATCAGGAAGATTGGATAATTTTAAACCATCGTTGCTAAGGAAAATGTGCAAACACAGCATACAAAACTTTCAAGGCCATTTTCTCAAAATGGTCGCCTGCACAGTAATCAACTTTAAATGGCTACTACATCTACAATATTTGGCCTAGAACCTTCATTTATGTACCATTGTAATCATCAAACATTGAGGTTTCTAAAACTATATCTAACTAAAATTATCCAAAATGTGAGTTAAGACTGATTTGGTGAGAGAGGGTCACATATTTCATCTGATTCCGATTCCTAATAATTCCACATTTTACTAGATACAATCTGCAACTGACTTCAAACTGTTCCTGACCGATACACAATAGCTTTTGCAAATATCTGCTTCTGAGAAAAAATAAATTTGATATTCACAACAAAAGTGTGACATAATTACTTACATTTTTATAATGAATAAAAATTAATTTACAGTAAGCTGTAGGTATGTCACAGGAGGCCAGTGGTTATGAATCACAGAACTGAATAAAATGCCATTGCTTTTGCTCTGTTTTAAAACAGGATTTATTATTAAAATAAACAGTATCGGTAAATATGATGTTCTAAACCATTATTTTGTTTTTCACAGAAGCCTATTGAGCCAGTTGGAGGAGATGACATTCTTGGAAAGACTTTCAAAGATCTTCACGTGTATGTACAGGAGAAACTCAACAACAGTGTTAAAGAAAATGAACAGATCCGAAAAAACAAGGAAAAGGTATTCTTTCTCATAGTAATATTTAAACAAGTCTTAAAAAAAAAGATCACAACAAAACATTTCTATAACTCAGTTTGTTTGATAATTTATTCCTAATATATAATATTATTGTAATTGGCATGTCATAGGTGTGCCAAGAAATTTATGAGCAGTGGAAATAAATGTTATGAGATTTGTAAAAGTTTATTAAAATTATGGCTGTATTTCAGTGTTACTAGTAAATAAATATGTTTGAAACTTGGCTAAGCTCCTTGTATAAAACAACTTTCCTGAATAAATTTGTGTTTTTTGCTGATAAAAGAAATACCTTGAGAGTATAAAACATGTGATGCATAAAAAGATTTTGTTTAATTATTAATTCAGCCTAAGTCACATGGTCACAGCTTAGGGTTGTTTTCTTTTTGAAATATATGAATGTTTGTAGCCTTCTAGTGATAGTGGAGTGACATTAGTATTTAATAATTTAGGCTGATGCAGAGGTACAGGCTTTACGAGAGGAAATAAAGAAGTTGGAAGCTAGGGCACCAAAACATGATGAGGAGAAGAAAGACAAAAAGAAGGTAGTGAAACTTGATCAATTATATAATAGTAAACAAAATTACTGTATCCTTTTAGTCTGTTACTTAGTGACTTAATTATCTGTCATCAGTTTCTTATAGCAATAATTATTATGTCATTTCAGTCAGGTACAGTTCATCATTCATAGTTAATTATCTATGATCAGTTTCTTATAACAATAATTATTAAATCCTTTCAGTCTGTAATTGTTCATCATTTCTAGTTACCTAATTATCTGTATTCATTTTCTTATCACCATAATTATTATATACTACCCTTCTCTTACATTTCAAAATTTCTAATAATGCATAATTAGTTTATTATCACCTTAATTATTACATCCTTTCAATCTGTCAAATTGAACAATCCTTATTATCAATTTCTTACAAGTTTTTTTCAATTACTGTTTCCCTTCTGAAAATATGTATTAAAGGAACACATTCCATTTACATCTTCTTAATACGACATCTGAAGCATCCTTCATGCAATTTAAAAGTATCATAACAAGAAATATTTCTTGTTTCAGATAGTAGATAATAAGAATGAGGAACAAGAAATGAAAAGACTGGAAGATGAAATCAGACGGCTGAAAAATGCTCTCAAAGAAGCTGAAAATAAAGCTTCCCAGGTAATCTATTAATCTGAAGAATATATCAAAAGCAGTACAATAAAAGACATGCTTTTTATATATCTATTATAAATTGAACAATATAAGTTTTAACGTTTATTTCTGTAAATAGCAAAAATCCTTCATTTGTTAAATTTATTTTAAACCTAATCAAATGAAAACTTTGTATGTGTTTATGCGTGCATGCATAAATGCAAGCTTAAATAATATTAGATGAATAAAGTAGAAAGTGAGGCAAAAGATCCTTCTTCGTCACCCACAAAGGTCAATATATTACCACAGATACACCTTTCTTATTTATAACCTGACTCAGTGAAAGATGCATTTTAACTCAGATGATAAATCTTAGGTTTGATGTTTTATCAGTCTCAGTGAGACAAATGTTAAAGTTTTGTCCCACTATAATATTACAGGGCTTTCCGAGAACAAGAATTGTGTATGCCCCCAACTCGGACACAAGCTTCGATCGCACATCTTCACTCAACTCTGAAGAGAAACGATTGTTTGATGAACTGCAGCGAGAACTTTTAGAGTTGAAGAGGAACATGAGAAATCAGGAAGATGATACTATACAAAGGGTAATTTCCGAATTTCAAAATAAAAACAATAAATATCTAAAATGTTAAAATGAGATTTGCTGATTTAATGTAATATTTTTTGAGGTCATGTCCAAATATGACATTATGGCACCGTTTCTCATTAGTGGTTCAGCATCAGTTAAAACTTTCTTCACTCAGATTAAAAAATAATTTAAACTGCAATAAGGTTGAATTGCCAATGAGAAATGGGGCCTAAAAGACATAGATTCCATTGTTCATGTTTTAAGTATAAAGTATATAGAGTTTTACAAGAAATATAGAATATGTACATATGTGTGACAGAGTACATCAGTTTAATATCAAATTGGGTCTAATACAGAAACTGTTAAAACCAAATTAATTTTACAGATCCTCATGGATTTATAATGGTAATAAAAACATCCTTAATTTGGCATTTCATCCAAACCAGCATATTTTTTATGTCCAAATCCATTTGATGTCTTTCAGAGAATTTTTACTGAGTTGTTTACCCATATCTGATTGTCTATTTAGACCACTTGTACATGTAGTTTAAATTCTACATATACAAATCAAACTGATAAAATTTTATGTTATATATTTCTTGTCTTATGCTGCAGTTACAAGCTGCAGAGAGTGAGGCTGCGAGGTACAATGCTGAGCTGGAGGAGAGGGAGCAGTTGTTTGAAGAACAGTTAGAGAAACAAAGACAGGAGGCCGAGCTGATGCGGGTTGGTACCAAAATGTTAATTTCTACCAACTTAACAGTTCTATTATTATTTATATAAATAAAAGTTTCCTGCATTTGTGTGAAATTTTAGATTTACCTTTTTTTCAGCATTTCCCAGTTTTTGCAATTAGTGTTTGGTGTCTACACTAAAGTATTACCACTTCTAAAAATTCAGCTTTTTTTTCCAATTTGCTACTCATCTATATTGTTACTTTACATATACATACATATGTGTTTTTGTATTTTTACATTTATCTTGTGATCACAGGTATGACAAAGTATGATGACAAACAAAAAGTAGAGTGAAGTATGATATTGTTATAAAAATGTGTGTGTATTTTAAAGGAGAAGCAAGAAGCTAGAATTCAGGTGATAGCCGAGGATTTGGATGCTGCACAGGCAGTAGTTGACCAACTTCACCAAGCTCTAAATACTCATGAAAATATTATTCAAGAAGAACAACAACAAACAGATATGTCCAACCAGCTTGTCTGTAAGTAATATGTAACACATGTATCCAATCAGATGATCTGTTTTAAAAATATCTGCCCAACCAAATTGTTTGTAAATTATCTATTACACCTGTATCCAATCAGATGATCTATATCAAAAATATCTGTCCTACTAGGTTGTCTATAAGTAATCTGTAATATATGTATCCAATCAAGTGATCTGTATAAAAAATACTGTAATATTGTGTTTTATTGTTCAGCTGCTCAGGAGGAAGAGGTGGCAAGGCTATATGAGATCCTGGAAACACAGAGAGATGAAATTGAAGGACTGAATCAAATGTTAGACTACTTAGCACAGCAAGGTCCTGAAGGAGGTTAGTAATATGGTGTTTTAAAAATACTTGAGTTCATGAAAACTGACACATGTTTTACACCCTAACACATTTTAAGCTGATATATCCTCTTTTCCCTTTAAAAAAAAACATTACTGACAGTTTAATGCTTAGAATATCTAAGTTTGTAAGATCAATATAGTTCTGGTTGTTTTGGTGTTTATAATATGTTATTAAATGTGTTTTTATATTGGCCTTGTTAAGATCTGAGGGTGTTTGTATTGGCTCTATTAAATATAGTATTAATAATAGCAAGAAAACATACATTTTATGTAGGCAAATCTATGTAGTGGTGCAGACAAACTAACCTGGAAATAAAAGTCTGTCTATCTGTCTGTCTGTCCGTCCATCCATCCATCCATCCATCCATCCATCCATCCATCCATCCATCCATCCATCCATTCTATACATTTTAGTGTATATTTATTAATCTTCACTTTCATTGTAGTTTTGTTTTCTTTACTAGTTGGGCCTAACTTTGATGATGAGCTGTGGCGTCTAAGACAAGAAGTTAACAGTCTGAAAGAAACATTGGCCATGCAGTCTGCATATGTACAAACAATGCCTCATGGTACCAGTTCTGCAGGAACCCAGGCCGGGTACAGACCTCCTCCCTTCTCACCTCCAAAAGGGGTGAGTGTATTATTAAAACATACTGACTTTGAAAAATCTGGAAAGCTGTCAATGCTATACCTAGCCTGAAAACAAATAAGGGGAGAGGTGTTCTAAACCCCTAATCAGGGCATACAGATCAGTCCCTAAATTGATCATGCAACAGGGTTTGGGGACCTTCCCAGAAACATTTAGAAAGTGGAACCCTATATTGAAATAAAAATGGGTCTGTTTATTGCCCAGATGAAACAATATTATATGACAACAACCACTCTCTCATATACAACTAAATGCAGGACTCATACAAACATGGTGCTAGAGTGGGATGTAGCTCAAAAGGTCGTCTGATCGATCTTTCTCAGTGGACTTATTTGCAATTTGGGCTATTTCCTGTTTGAACCAGTGGTCCACAACAAATTCATCAAAGGTTGTGGTATGTGCTGTCCTGTCCGTGGGATGGTGAACATAATAGACCTTTTGCTGCTTGTTAGAAAGAGTAGCCTATGTGAAATAAATATGTGAGAATGACCATATGACTGACATCAAATAGCCGATGATAAAGATAAAAATCAATATGTTCTAGAGGCATTGTTAAATAAAACTTTACTTTACAAACATGGTGCTATTTGCTTCATTGCATCATTTGAACACATCAAGCAAACATCAAACCTATCTGAGTTAATAAAAAGGCCTGACTGTTAATACTGCACAAATAGTTGTTGTTGGAACAGATACTTTAAATATTTGAAATAACATTGTGATAATCATTAAAACTTGTATAGGGAATTTAAACAAATAAAACACTTTTTTTTTTAGTCTTAACATAGTTTGTTACTTTATGTAAAGTTTAAACATGGGTGACACTATTTCAAGTCATCCTTTTTATATTTCAGCAATTTTGCTAATAGCATTTTTTGCACAAAATCATTTTATTTAACCATTTTATGATAGAAGACAAACATGGAAACAATTTGTTTACTGGTACACACATGATTGATTACAAAGAAATGTGAGAATAATACAAGTTTAAGCACAATTTATACAAATTTGGACAACGTAAAACTGGACCACAATATTTATTGAAAAGTAATACATTAATAAACATTTTGTGAAATAAAAAATAAAAAATACTTTCCATTTTAAAAACCTATAAATTAAATTAAGATGTAGGATTTGAGTGTTATGTTTTGGTTGCTTCATTTTTCCTTCTGTATTTCAGCTATCCATGCACACAATGTCCAGTCAACAGAGTCCTGTGAATATCGAAGCTCGTCGATCCTCGTCCCAGGCAGTTCACTCTCCTCGATTTGTCCAGGCTCCTGATCAGACACATGTCTCACGTCCACAAACTGAACCTCCTCCACGCACACACGTACCAGCCAGTGGAGCAGTGTCCACGCCAATAGTCAGTGGAAATATTGTAAGTATGGCAATTGTGTCTAATATTTTCTTCAGTAATTATAAGTGCATGGTCAATCAAAGTTACACATGTTGATTGTTGATGTTTATTTTAAATCATCTTTTTATAACATTTTTATTCTAACTTTGAAGACAATTAAAATCATTTTATGAAGTGTCTTGTGTCACATTTGTGTCCTTCCATCTTTTCCACTTGAAGATATCAGAATAAAATTAGTGCTAACTCCATTTTATATGAATATTCATTTTTGTTTAGTTAAATAGAAGAAGTATGTATGTGCCACATTTTGAACAACTCAGTGATACAATGTAACCAAATGTAAAATTTATAATTGACCTTAAAATACAGTATCACATCATGACCTTGAAACACAGTATCACTTCAAGACCTTGAAACAGTGTCATATCATGTCTTTACTCCCATGATGATCTTCTTGTTTAACAAAAATCATATTTCATTTTTAAACATTAAAAATCATTAAATCTTTACATCATTTTATATTTATTTGCCATTTCTCTGCAGATAAACAGCAACAGACTTCAGGAATTAATGATACGTAAAAAATAACTCATGTAAAAATAGAGTTGTACCTCCATATTTTTCTCCAGACCTCTTCACTTTTCATTAGTTTGACAGTTTGTGTTATGTTATTTAGCAGAGGACAGCTTACCATCCACCAGGCAAAACACACATGATAGAGCACATAGGGACAGAGAGAAGGGAGTCGAAGGTCCCACCTGGGGGCAGGTCTAATACAGGCAGACCAGCAGATACCCATGACTTTGTTCCACCTACTTCTACAAACAGACTGGCATCAGAACAGAGAGGTTTGTTATTGATTCAGCTTATGTTCAGGACGCTCTGGCAGGGTTTTCACATATCCCAGAAAATGTGGAAAATCACAAAGTTGTTTTCCTGTACTGAGAAATTCATGGAAATGTAGAAATACTGGAAAATGGTATTAAAAAAACTCCATGGAAAATAATTTCCAGATGTAAAAACATAACTACATTAAATTGATACTACTACATAAAACTCAAAATAATACCAAATTGTTATTTATGTTTAGACACTTATCTTTAAATTTTGAACAATAGACATGGACTTTATTATGTTGGTAACACTATACCATTTCTCTGTTTGTCTGCATTTGTGTCATGGATATTTTGTATTTTGTCCTGGAAAAATCATAGAAAAGTCTTGGTAAATTATTATCTCTGTAGTGAGGAACTCTGCCTTGGCTTATTAGATGTTCTGTTGTCCAGTTACATGTATTTTGTACATTTTGTATGCTTTTTAATGGACTGACTTGTTTTATTTTTACTATCTTGCAAACTTTTCTTTTTGATGTCCCAGTTGGTTCATTTCAGGTATCCTGAATCATCCTGACTGCCTAACTATTTTTGAGCTTCATATTTGTAAAATGGAGGTTGATTGTTATAAGGAGTTTGTAATAAAATGAAGTAAAAGTGAATCTTTGTAAAACAGTGCTTAATAACATATTTTGGATTCATTATCCTTATTGATAAGACACATTTTAAGTTTTCTTCTTTTTTTGGTATAGTGCTAAGATTCATAACAATGAAATGTTAAATCGACACTCAAGTCTTTAAGATTTTAATCCTTACTTAATATATATTACATGAAGTTGAATGATTGAGCACAAATATTTAATGTTCGTAAACTCTTGGTCTGGTTAGTTTATGAGATACTTTAAGATTGTTTATGTATCAGACTGATGTGTAGTTTCCCTTAAAACCTTTTCTTGTTGCTAGAGTAATCTTTAAGCTAGTTGATGTTTTTCTACAGGAGGTGATGTGTCGAGAACTACCCATCAAGTGACTGGTGGTTCTACCAGAAGTAGATCTCAACGACAAATAACCATGCCTTCTGCTTTTGAGCCTGTGTACCGTCCTGCCCCACAGCACCCTCAGCATGCAACAGTCCCACACCCTGCTACTCAGCAGGTAGCTCTGCAGCACCCTCAGTATGCAACAGCTCCAAATAAAGGCACCCAGCATGTAGCTCCGCAGCACCCCCAGCAAGCAGCAGCACCACAAGTCCTTACATCATCTGGCATGTTACCAGAAACAGGAGGAAGTCATCCAGGACCTTCTCGGGGTGTTCAAACCACAGGTGTTGTAGGATCCTCTCAAGGGGTTCAGACCCCAGGTTATTTCATTAGAGATGGTCTTCCAGCACCTTATATTCCTGAAGTCCCACAGATACCTGGGTACATGCCACAGCATGATATGGGACCAGGTGGAGTAACGCATGCTATGCAAAATTCTCGCTTTCCAGCACCAATGGTCCCAGCTGCTGTTCCAGCTCAAGTCCAAGCTCAAGAACCATCTACAGTCCCCATGGCTCCACCTTTACCAGATGCTCACATCAATTTTGACACTGGTCCTGCATATGTTGAATATTCTTATCCAGTGAGTCCCCAGTATCCAGGCTCAACTCCCATTTACCCTAGATCCCCCCCACATCATGCCACTGCTGCTGCTGTTCACCCTGCATCATATAACATTGGTAACCACACTTATGCACCAGCAGGACCAGCTCAGAGCGTGGCCTACAGATCTGGAGAATCCAGGTTCTATGTCCCGGCTGGTGGGACCCACCCATCACGTCTGTATTACCCAGTGAATGGAAGGATTCCAATGCCAGCGTCGACTCAGTCAGTTGGGTACACTGTGGAACAGACTCCTCCTGGACCATGGATGTCATCACCCGTGGCAACAGGAACACCCGTCCATGAATCAGGACCATCTAGGATTGTTCATTATGATGGATCGTTTATCCAGCCACCAAGTCCAATACGTGAGTTTGAATTTTATTATAGTCATTCATGGCATACATATGGTCTACTTGGTATGACATTTTTAATCACTGACAAATTAAAAAAGGAAACCACCATAGTTTACATTTATTGCTAACATCAACATTTGTGTGTGCATGCATGTGTAAGTGTGCAGATCACTATTTTATTTTATATTTTTATTTGTTAAATTTTGAAAACTATTATAAAATCTTTCATCAGGTGATTATTATTTGACAGTGATTGCTTTTACTGTGCACTGTTCTGAAACCTACAGATAAAGTCACTATAGACCCATTACAAAATGATATGCATTAATTCCAAGCATTGTGAATAAATTCCCCACAGATTTACAACTTTACACTAACTATATTCTGTGATATCAAGTCTATATGAATTAAAATTGTATAAATTTAAACGTGGGTAACTTCTGTATATAACCTCTTACTTTTATTCACCAGATGAAAGAAAATGTGTATAAGAGCTCTATTATTTTCCATTGTTTCATTAATTTCTTTTCCTTTGTTTTTCCTTTGTAATATTTACGTCTTTCATTATAATTAAAAAAACAAACTTTTCCAGAACCAAAATTCCCTAAATCAAAAATAAAAATAAGTCAGATTCTACATTCTATTATACTAGTATGCAGGGCTGGGGAAAATTCAAAATTACAGTCGGTCCCACCTATGATGTCATCGGTACACTTCGAAAAATATTTTCACCTCTCCTGCAAAAATAATTTGTATTGTCTGTGTGTAATGCTTTTTGGATGATTTAATTTAAAGTTTTCTTTAGCGCAAAGTTTTTTTTTTTTAAATGAGTTTTTATCAGCCAAAAAAATAAACGAGTAACAAATTAGATTTTAACTCCCATCAATGCATATAAAAATGCTTATGTCAAATAATAATAAATGTCGATATTTACTTGCATTTATTCATGTTTTGGCAAAGAAAACTTTTACTTAAAATACCCATCGCTTCTCACAAACTTTTGAATAACATGCACACTTATTGAATGACCTTGAAATTAACATTCTGAAAACCGGTGTAACTTTTTCTGCTTACCATAATAAAAAGAAAAATAATAGTTATCATATTTTGGCATTAGATTTTAAAAAGGTAACCTATGTTGGCCACACAACCCGAAAATTCTCCATATATTTGCCGACTTAAAATGCGAGTCCGTGTTATTCGCATTAATAATATGACACATTTAGTTCTAACAATAGTGCACAAAACAAAAAAGTAAAATAAGCCCACGCTCCACATGTTTCACATATTTAAAGAACTGAGCCCAAATCGGTGAATAAGCCCAGTTTAAAATAATAATAAAACACAACAATATTAAAAAAAAAAAAGAATTCGAAGAAGAAAAGACTTCCCCAAAGGGCCACCAAAAATGTTAAAACATGTACATGTTTTACAGAAACAGCATGCTCAGTCACTATTAAAGTTGTAATAAAGTGAAATAAAACATTATATCGCCTCCATGTAAAATTCTTTAATCCCATTGGTGGTTTGCCGGTTGACAAATAACCTTATCTCCCTGTAGGTGGAGTCATTTGTTCTTATACCCCGTCTAAAATTTTCAACAATTTACTGCCACCCCAATTATATTAAAAATAAACTTCATAATCAATTAAGTATGTTTGCCGACACAAATACCGATTAACTAACACGAATAGCGAATTCTATTTATCCAATAATTCTCATAAAATAGCTTATTATATCAATATTTAGAAAAAAAAAAAAAAAGTGAATTGTGCTTAAACCGCGGATTAATATGAGTCAGCTGTCGATCAGCTGATTGGACATCTCGCTACACTCATACGATGTACACTACGCCACGATATAGTTCTCTAGTAACTCTAATAATTAATCTTTATAAATAAAAATAACTCATCCGTTTAAAGTTTGTAGGTGATTATAATTCAGAAGTATAAAACATTTAAGTAAGTATTTAAAGCCCAGAAGCGATTATTCAAAATAATAACAACAACATGTTTAACAGTTCGGTGACGGTGCCCGTGCTGACGATAACAGCGATTGATGTACAAGTGCTTCGTGGTCAGTTCCATCTATTTTCACCTCGGCTCGGGGTAAAAGAATACACAGAGGGTGCATAAAAAGCCATATACAACTTATATTGTTTTTCAGCTTTATTGTAACTGTTTGAAATATTCATTTGCAGCCATCGCGGACTTGGGGGGTCGGGAGGGCCATGCCCCCTCCCCCCCCCACATTTTAGGGGACAACTAATTTTAAAAAATCAATAAACCATTTTTTTTAACTGAATAAAAATATTTTCAGGTTAGGTGACCAAATAAAATGGCGGAAATCTGGATAATTTTCGAACTATGCCGGGGCTCCTGCAGGAACGCATCCCCACAATGTCAGGGATCACTCCGAGTCCGTTTTGGACCCTTGCCCAATATAGTTGTCAAAAACCTGGGCTGAGAAAACGTATTTTGATTGGAATCGTCGTAGCAGGAGACGATTTTGAAGCATCCAATCACAATTCGGTTTTCAATGCATCGGCCTTCATCTTATCGACGTAAATAATGGGTCACAGAAGAGAGGTAAAAATGACGGGTTATCAATTTGGAAGTACGTCAGTTTCAAAGGTACCGTAATACCAAATAAAAGGTAATGCAAAATAATGACAGCAGCCTTCTTTGTAAGGAGTTGTTATCAAAGAAGAACAGGCACTTTATATTCAAAGATAGTTTCACAGTGAAAAAGCAACGTCACGAAGTGTTGGGGAATTTTACACAAGATCATAACAGTTGCCGATTTGGCTTATAAAACGAGCGATCAGTGCGCCCCCACCCCACTTTCACACGCATCCGCGGGCCCTAATTTAAACGTTTTCTTCATTTACCTATTTAAGTATTTAATATTAAACGCATATGACTGGATAAAGGAGAATCTCTAGATTAACACTGAGTTGTAAATAAAACACAAACTTTGAAGTCAGATGCATTGCGCATTTTACATTTCCAGTCAATCAGCAAAGGCAATGTCCAGCTGAAAGATATAAAGACAGACAACATCCTAACTAACACCTACCATGCCAGCAACCAAAAGACCATAATTAAACTGAGGTAAAAGTAATGCATTGTATAAAGTAATTGGAGTATGTTGTGGCAAATCAGGTGGCTAGACCAGAATATACCCGTAATATAAAACAAGCTAACCAACTTTAACCCCGGGTATAGTCTGGGTATAGGGTATATCTTGGTCTGTTACACAGGTGTCATATAATTGTGATTTCATAATAATGTGACTGGGGAATTAGATTATTCTAACTCACCAGTCATAATATAATGGCTTCCCCATTCACACTATTATAATAATATTTCAACTCCCTCTAAAATATTTTGAATCCCTTGGATTCGGAACATTATGGCCATAATAATTGGTATGATTTTACTCTGAAAGCTTTTAGTTTTGTTTTTGTTCATAATTTCTTTTTGCTCTTCAACTTTTTTATTTTTTACAAATTAATTACAGCTCACTTTTCTGTGTTATACATTTCGCTCCAGGGTTAGGGTTAGGATTACAGTTAGGTTTAAGTTAGGGTTAGGACCGGTTTAGATCTGGGGGACCGGGGTACTTCGAGTTCGGGGGCCCCTCAACACAAAAAATAAATTAGAAATAAAAAAAATGAACTAAAATGAATGATAAACCGCATTTCTTAAAAGGAAAAAATGTTAGAAAATTTAGACAATATCAAGTTATTCAGAAAGGGGCACCGTCCTGAAATGTGGGTCTCTTTTCTTTGTATTTTCTGATTCCTCCAACCCCCACCACCCTCTGCAGACACACACACACACACATACACACACACACACACACACACACACACACACACACACACACACAGACATTTCGTTAATTCTTTTTTATAATAGAACTAATTTTATAATTATTACATTTCTTTTATAAAGGAAGTCCTATGTCTGGGGGACCCATCTGGCATGGGGCCCCGGGGTAATTGTCCCCTTTATAAATTCGGCCCTTGTTAGAGTTAGGGTTAGAGTTACAGTTAGAGTTAGGGTTCGCGTTAGTGTGAAACTGACTTTGGTGGGCATGAATCCCAGTTAATAGAACTAGCTGTACCCGCGTGCACATCTAGCAAAAAAACGTGCCTGTAGGCAAAATTGATATCTTTCCTTCAACGTGACCTACCCCCTTCCATCCCCCGACCTTCCGTTTCTATACGAAAGTTAAAGACATGGTATGTAGGTGAATGTATCTTTGTGGTGAGTTAGAGAATATGTCGAATCTTTTTATTATTTTAAAGACATGATATTTATAGCTACTAATTTTCATGTATGTTGATGTATAAATGTGCATATGTATATTATACAAAAGAATTAAACACTTACGAAAAGTAACTTGGTGGGAAGTCACGATATTATAGGGGAAGTCGTTTTATAATGCATAATAAAGTGACTTGAGGAGTCATTTTATTATGGGAGTCAGACTATTATCTCACACCGGCTTAAACGACTAATATTTTATGAAACAACACAGTAGCCAATATAAACAGCAACAAACAAACAAAAAAGCACACACATTTTCTCCAATATTAAACACCTTAAAAAAATCTTCTAATATTCTTGCACTCGTTCTTGTACATAGCATTACTTTATTTTTCTATCCATTGCGCACACTGACAGACATATGTCAACGTAGTTGCGATTGTCTTGGCGACGTATTCGGTGCATCAATATTTAAAACTATTCGTGGTGTTCATTTCTCAGTGACCTACTTACCGAACAATATTTTTTCATTTGAAAATTCACCAGTCAATTATTAAATAATATTTATGCACTTAACATTTGAAACGTTAAAGATAACCTCAGATAACATCATATGTCACAAAATCATATTATAATAGCGAACTTTTATCGTGATTAAAATGAAAACTGCAAAATCATATAGGCCTACAACGTACGTAGTATATATACATATGCTATAAACGGTATAAAAGAAAGGTGAGGTGAAAAATAATGTAATGAAATCAATATTTATCAAATGTTATATAAAAAAGAGAGATTAGAAAATTTTAATAGAAAGGACTCAATAAACGAAGTGTATTTAAAAAATATAATTAAAATTCTCTTTAAGTTAATATGATATATGATAATTTACACTATTGAAATTATATACATGGTATTTGAATTTATTTGCGTTTCTTCTGTCGCTCAGTATATATTAAACAATATTGTTGTTATTTGTACGTGCATCTACCTAATTTCATTTTCTTCGAAGTAGAGAGACAACGGTCTATGGTAGAACGTCTATGGTAGAGTCGTCAGATCGAGTCCTCTCAGTGAATCCATTAGCCTATTTTCAATTCCAGTCAGTGATTTAAGACTCCCGTAGATGCTGTCTTGTGTATGTCTGAAGCTAATAAACGTTGATCAACAATGTGCTGTGATATTGGAAAAGAAACTGTTCCTTAGAGACAAATCTCTCTTAACACTTTCCGATATGTGTTAACTGTCCGTAACATTAATTTCATGTTCATTTAAGTTGCAAATGTTCAACTATGAATCCGGTATGATTAAGAAAAAAACAGGCTACTTGCTACTGACTGAAAAATTCATTTTAGGACGAAACTCGTATAAAATTATGGAGGAATTTAAACTAAACGCAGAAGAAGAAGAATACGACTTTATAACGAAATCTCTATATACCGGTATTTAGATTTTTTTTTTTTAAATGCATATAAACTGAACTTTAAATATATTATAAAAACCAAACAAAACAAAAAACTTCTAACCTATGAAGAATTCACTTTCACGGAGGCAATAAAATATTTAATATAGATGTTTGGAAAATCTAAAACCGAACGCTGAAAAAGAAAACAGAAAACATTATAACAAAATTTCAATATACTGATAAAGCATAAATAGGTAAAGATTTTGTATATTACGTGAACTCATCATGTAAACTGTATTTTGAAAACCTCTATCCAATGCCAGAATTGACAGAGCCAGAAAAATTTGTTACACATGATTGGATCATATGAAACTGAACGCAGAAGAAGAAAAATATATTATAACGAAATCTCAATGGATAAAGATTATGTAATTACCTCATCTCAAAACATAACTTAAAATGGACTTGGTAAACCTGTAACCATTACTGGATCAACATCCCGATGTTCCAAAGAAATAACCAGTTTTTGATATCTGGCTTCTGATACCATCAAACCAGTGGGGTTCGTTTCTTATAGTTACTAACATTTAACTTTGTTTATTCATAGACGACACAAGAATCTGATAGGTTAAAGCAGCGTGGCAATGAATTAACATTAGGAAGAGTTTGTTTTTTCTATTGAGGAATTTAAAAACTTGATAAAAAACATAACGAACTGCTTCAAAAATGAATGAAATATTCCGGTCCTTATGTTATATTCCTCCGTATGCCAATGAATCGCGCTTGAACTAAATATGAATGTGAGAGAGAAGACATCGCATAAAACATGCCGCACACTGAAATAAGTTTTTGTTTAATAAGAACATATACATAGAATGGCTGTGTTGAGGACTAAATACTAGTAGTGCTGTGGCCAAGAGCCATTTTTGGAGGTGGACAAAACACAACCATATTTTTTTGAAGCATAGACATGTCCTACATACGAAACGGATGGTTGTGAAAAAAAATAATCCGTTTTCACATATATTTATAACCATGTTTCCATGGTACCCGTCATAAAAATAAACGTAATGAAAGGAATTCACCCTAAAGGACATAACTTACTATAATTTTATTATTTTTAAAGATATACTTACAATATTGGTATTAAACAAAAGGGCAATGATTGGCATTGACATGTTTTCTCATATTTATTCATCTATCTCATTTGCATATTTGCATACATTATGTTAATAATGAAAACTTGTTTGTTTTTTTAAACATTACTTCTTGTACTTTGACTCTGATCTTTTTACTGTGCATCATCTATGTGTTAGAACAAAACATAACCCAATGTTTTTGAAGCATTTATATGTTTCATACATGAAAATGATGGTTGTATAAAATATAACTAATTTTGATACATATTTACAGTGTTGGTTTCCAAGGCACCCACTAAAAATGTATTCCCATGAGAATTTTGTGATGAATGCAAACCACCTAGTTAAATACCTTGGGTGGGTATATCATATCTTACAAAAAACTTTGGTGGCATTCTGAGAAATTGCTCTGATGGCCTCCAGAGCCGCCATTTTGAATATTTAACGAGGTTAACCCAATATCAGTCCACAATTGTAAATTTTATCTAATTAACTTTGTAATATCTGCAATTATAGGTTTATAAGGTCGAGAAATTCATTTCTAGTATTTATTTAGGCCTAAAACGCAACATTTAAGAGATACCATTTAGTATATGCTGAATTTAATGTAAAAAAAAAAGTTTTATCTATAGCAAGTGTCATGAAAAAAAGTCCTGTGGAATTTTGGTGATTAAAGGAAACCACCTACATGCAATTAAATATCATGGGTATATCATATCTTACAAAAAGAACTTCGATGGCATTCTGAGAAATTGTTTTAATGGCCGCCACAGCCGCCGTTTTGAATATTTAATTAGCTAAGTTAATCTGTTCAAAACTGTTAATTTTATTCCCCAAAAAAAATCTGTGTAATATTAGTAATCGTATGCTGATGAGGTCAAGAAATTAATTTCTGACATTTATTTAGACCTAACGTGTACCATTTAAGAGATACTGTTTATATATAATTCTCAAATTTTGCTAAGGATCACAATTTAGGGTGCTATTATATTTTTCGGCATGGGTATCACGAAAAAAAATTAAAATGGCATGTATTAGAGTATATGTTTATTTCCTGAATTTCATTAATGTATACCAAATTTGAACATTAGGTAACACGCGTTCTGTCATCAAAGAAGCAGACCTCCCGAAATAGAGGTTTCAGAACGTTATTCCAAGTCACGAAAATGTCCCAAACGGTTCAATTACCAGTGGCAACAACTGTCAGTAGTTGTGTGTGACCCACGTGATGCAATCACAGCCTGTCAACGGCGTCTCGTGCTTCCAATGAGTCTCAGGATGGCTGCCACTCTTCAGTGAGGGCATTTCCCAGTTCCATGAGAGTTGTTGGTTGGACCGGACGTCGCGTAATTGCCAGCATTCCTCAACTCATTTCGTAGAGTAGTTGGATTGACAAAGGGATGACGTCTGGCCTGCACCACAAGAAATCAGTCCTCTCTTGGCGTTGTTGCTCATTGTCGACCACCAGCTTGGCGCTGAGTAGCTGAGCCATATGTCTGGAAGCGATTCCATGATCTACTTATCACACTTTGGCTCACACCAAAGACGTTGGCAACCCTACGCTGTGAAGACACACATTCCAACATGCCCATGACCCTGGCCAATTCTTCGGTGGTCAACCAACGATGTTGACGTTGAAGAGAAATGGAGGAACTGGAATGTGATAAGAATGTTCTCGAAACTGATGCTAATCTTTCAATAAGATGTGTACAACGATGCTGTCTCAGCAAGCCAGTACAGAGGTTGTAAAGTTGCACGTGCATACTGTGACCTCAAAGGCGCATGGCGATCACTCAATCGTTTGATTGAGACCCTAGTGGGATTACCCATTTAGTGTAAATAGATACATGTATATTTCAATATGGGGTCATTGAATAATTTTATCATACCAAAATGGTATGATCCCTAGCAAATTTTGAGTAGTATATTATACATTAGTATATGTTGAATTTAATACAAAATTTCACTTTTTTCTACAATAAGTATCATGAAAAAAAAATTGGTAATGAAAGCAAACCACCTAGTCAATTATCTTAGGTATGCCCTATTTAACTAAATAAAAACTTTGTTGTGACTTAGAATTTAATTAGCTGGCCGACATAGTCGCTATTTTGAATATTTAATAAGGAAAATCTAATATCAGTTTAAAACTTGATTTTATCTAAATAAATTGTGTAATACATTTAATTATAGGTTTATTAACTTGATAAATCAATTTCTGGTTTGTATTTACACTATTTAAAAGCCAGTATTTGTACATGTTGAATTTAAGATAAAAATAATTTTTATCTATACCATTGAATACGAACTAATAAAAATATATAATATAAAATATTGTTGTAATGATTTTCATTTGAAAACAAACAATAGCTTGCCTATATATGCATAAAGGTTTTTCACTTTGTATTTTGTTTGGTGGTATCAGTCGGATGGGTTATTAAAAAAATATGAGCATCAACAAAAGATCCAAATAGATTTCATTTAATGGTATCATACTTTTTTTTTTTTTTTTTTTTTTCAAACTTCATATGGGGCGAGGCAGGGGTAGTAATCGATCCATTTTTAAGAGTTTAAATGCATTAAATGATGTATTTTGCTTTTATCTAGCTATTTATGTCAATCATTAGGGAGCAAGATTAATGTCATTGAATTTTTATCATAAAAGCCAGTCCTCAGATTCCTGGCCTTATCTCTGAGGAATCACCTAAGCACAATAAATAAATCTGACAACTTTCTCACAATTGTCTCAGATTAAATTTACTACTAGCGTTGCCATTTTCAGTATATAATGAATTGCCACAATAATGTCTCATACTATACGTGATCGGCTCTTTTTGTAAAATTTGCATTCTTAATTACATATGATTACTGGAAACACTTATCTTATTCACCAAATCCATCCCATTCACCTATTAGATTCATATTCGCTACATTGTAACTTTTATACTCACCTTCCATTAGCATTGGGGCAATTAAATCTGTTGATCTACATTTTGGTACGGGATACAATAACTAAATTGTTGGCCTTTAAAGGCTTAATGAATTTGCCGTCCACAATGTCTGTACTTCCAGTTCAATAAAGTTTGTTTTAAAAGTGTCAAACAAGTCATGTCCCACACTATTGCCAAACATCCCTTGCAAACATAGATCACGTTATCATAATTTTTATTTCTATTATTATGCTAGGCCATCATGTCAGTTAAAAAGATTGTGTTTTCATTGAATCAACCATTGATATGAAGTCAACCATGGAACTGGAACACTCCAGTTTTAAGCGGAACATAGATATACTCAGCAAGCAAGAACATCACCTCTCATTTGTTAGTGTGAAACTTTGCTTTGAACTAATTGTGTCACCTGATGTTCTTCCCTTAGAATAATATATCGTACTTAGTCTTTGATGGCTTCTGGGCATAATGGCACATTTATTCCTCAAATATTCAAAGACAGATATAAGGCGGTTTACCGATTTGGCTTGCATATGAACACATTCAATCTCTCCATTTTTATTGTTGTTGAGCAACTATGCCATAAGACTAAGAGTTCTAGATGATTGTTTCGTTCCTATTTCTGATGACATCTGTGTGTTACAAATTATTTGATTCCCGAAACCCGTCTGTGAGCTACAAATACATATAAGTAAAATACATCATAAGTAAAAAAAGTACCATCTATTGTATCTTGATGAAAAGACTTGATAAAATTAATTATAATATTATAAATATGTTATCAGTTCGTTTTCAGTGCTGTAAATAAAAGTGAAATTTGAATTTAAATTCAGAATATACAAAATGTTCTTTAAACTGGTACATCTTTGGTGTAAATATATATCAGAAATGGATTTCTTGATCTCACAACTCTACAATTAAACTTTAAATATATTACAAAGTTTATTTGTATAAAATTAAGTTTTAAACTGATATTAAGTGCGCCTCATTTAATATTCAAAATGGCGGCTATGTAGCCCATCTGAGCCATTTCTCGGTGCCATTAAAGTTTTTATTTTGTTATATTTGGCATACATAACATAAATGACTAGATGATTTTGACATATTTGTCATAACACTTGCTATAGAAAAAAGTGATTTTTTTTTTTACATTAAGTTCAGCATATAAAATCTTAAGAGGTGCGCGTTAGATCTAAATAAATGTCAGAAATAGATTTCTCGACTTTATAAACATATAATTACACATATTACAAAGTTAATTAGATAAAATTAACATGTGTGGACTGATATTGGGTTTACCTAATTAAATATTCAAAATGGCGGCTCTAGTGGCCATCAGAGCAATTTCTCAGAGTGCCATCAAAGTTCTTTTTGTAAGATATGACATACCCATGATATTTAACTAGGTGGTTTTCTTTCATCTCACGGGACTACACTTGCTCATATATTCAAAATGGCGGCTCTAGTGGCCATCAGAGCAATTTCTCAGAGTGATCACCACATTTCCACAGGACCTGTTTTCATGCCACTTGCTATAGATAAAAGTTACGTTTTTACATTAAATTCGGCATATACAAATGGTATCTCTTAAATGGTGCACTTTAGGCCTAAATAAACATCAGAAATGGATTTCTCGACTTTATAAACATATAATAACACATATTACAAAGTTAATTAGATAAAATTAACAATTTTGGACTGAAATTGGGTTTACCTCATTAAATATTCAAAATGGCGGCTCTAGCGGCCGTCAGAGCAATTTCTCAGAGTGCTATCGAAGTTTTTTTGTAAGATATGATATATCCAAGATATTTAACTAGGTGGTTTTCTTTCATCATAGAATTATCATGGGACTACACTTGCTACCCGACTAATATGGGGAATTCCGAAAACCGACATATCACGAAAACCAGGCGACTGTGTATTGCATATCGAAGCCTGATCACTAAGTTTGTTGTTTATCTGGTCCTTGTACCTAGATGAATACAAAAACTATTTAACAGACTCAATAAACCACATTTTATAAAAATGAGAGAGAAGTTAGTCTAAAAATTAACCCTCATTATACGAATTGGTACAAAATGGCGACCTTTTCACCTCTGTGAACCTAATTAAAAGATTATTTTCTTTCTAGTTGCAGGAATATGTAATATAGACCAGTAGCTTTAATATAAGTGGTCATTAATTACTCTATCTTCAATATGGACCGAATTACAGACATTTTAGTTACACCTACCCCAAATTTTTGCAGTACGCAGATTTCAAAATTGCTTTTATAAACATAGCAAAAACATAAAATCAGTATAGAATTGGCAACAAAGAATACCCATTCCATAAACTAGATATGGTTAGGGTATTCAAAAATGACCTCAGACCTTTTGGACTTTTTCGGTTAAATAAACACTCCCCTAGCCCTTGGAATATAGGTATGTGTACCTTAACGCTTGTTGCTTAGACTGTTTATTGTTTGTTTACCGTGACAGGTGATACACATTTGTTACTATTATTTTTATTTTATTTTTTTTAAATGCCTTTAATGATATTTACACGTATCAATTGATATTTTTGTGCATAGTATAATCTTCTTCTTCTTTTTTTTTTTTTTTTTTTTTTTTTTAAACAATAAAATGAAACAAATCAACGAGCATGGTCTAATATGTGCAATTTATGAATGGAAGTTAAAATAGTTCCGTTGGTCAACTGATGAGGGTCATGACCTCTCAAAATCGGTATCTCACATTGAGAGGAGATCAAAAAATATCCCATTGTTATGTCCTCCACCTAGGTGTAATAAAATTAAGATAACAATGAGGAAATAGGAGAGAACTCTTCAGAAAATGTGCTTAAATAACTGTTAAGAGTTATTACCCCTTACTCAAAAGACAAGAAAATAGTACCGGTATTTATTTTATTGATTGAATTGTGCTTTAACGACCCCCTCCCCAGCACAAAAATAAAATTCAGCTATTGGGGGGGGGGGATGCATATAGTATACGTATTTGTTATCAACATGTAACAAATGTGTAGCATATGGTCAAAATGCTCCATTATTGTAACACGATAAAGTACGTATTTTATATTTTAATTTGTAAACACCATTTTTTGTTTAGTAAAGTGACGATTTGTATTAAATTTGAGGAATGTACAGAAACATTTGCCGCGTATAACGTTTGTATAAACGTGTCGTAATGTGATTTAGTAAATAATTAAAAAATTATATATGTTAAACAGTATCACTTAAACGTTTAGATTTCATGCTTATCTTAACTGAACTTTATGACGCCAGTTGTACTGGAGATATTATTTCAATTGTTATCAATATGTATTTATTTATTTATTTATTATAATTTATTATTATTTTTTGTTGTTGTTTATCATTAGGGAATTATAAATGTGCATCAATCAGAATGTTTTTATAACGATTACTAATTATCTTTTCTTGTCGTGCTTTGTGTATACGTAAGAATGTACTTCAAAAGGTTCTCGGCCGCAACTCAAATTGCGACAACTGAAAGAGAGAATCAAAGAAAAAGGTAGAGGAAAGCTTCCACAGAATCAGCCAAATGTAGCTTTACGCTGTTGCCCCATGCATCTTACTCATCCGACCTGAGGTCCCGTTCTAACTTCTGTCCGTTTCCTAAACTGAGATCCTTCTTGCGTGGTTGCCGTTTTCAGAGTGATGATGAAGTCATTCATGCTGTTGAAGAGTATCTGGAGGCTCAAGTTGTTACCTTCCTCCTCGAGGGGATAGCGAAGCTTGAACATCGGTGGACCATTGAAGTTAAAGGAGACTATGTTGAAAAATAATGTAAGAACAATCTTTTCTCCTGTAACGTTTTCTGGAGACATTTTTAAAGAACCCCCGCAGAAATATGAAAAATTACAAACAAAACTGCTTATTAATTATTTAGAGAATAATTATCGAGCTACGAGGAATTAAATTGTAAACCCGAGTCTTTGGCGAAGGTTTTACAACATTAATTCACGAGAGACATATAATCCGTAATTCCTCGTAGTGAGCAGGTTATTCTCTTTATTACCCATTTTCAATCTTTAACGATTTTAAATAGATTCCTCCCGCCATAACAATAATATTATATCCATGTACAGATAACAGCAGCCATAAAAATATAGTTCCGAAACAAATTAAAATAACAAAATTAAAACCATCTTTTAAATAGAGAATAAAAACACTGTTTCCGTCCCTCCCCCACGAAAAAACCCTCATACTTACACATTTTGCCCATCATCTTACATCCCCGCCCCATCGCCAGTCATTTTGTGACGTAGCTCGGGCTCTTTGTGACGTAAACTGTGCGCAGACTGTAACTGTCAAACTTCTATATATCCTGGAGCATTCAGTTTCCGGTCTATTAAGTGGGAAAAGCTTCTGCGCACGCGCAATTTTAATCCCACGATCAATGTAACAGAATAATATTTTGCCTTAGTTATGTTACTATTAAAATCAACCAACAAATCTTTCAAATCCTATCTATTTATATATTTTAATAAAAAGAAATAACTACCTGGTCGGATGTTGACATTTTAGGAATTCGTATCCGGATCCGGTTTATTTTTAGACAGATTTAGTCTACTTAGTCACGTGACTTTACGCAGACGACATCATATGTTGTTTGATGTACATGTGTATTTATATTTATATATTGTTTCTTTGTGTGTGTTTGTGTGTGTGTGTGCGCGCGCGCGCTCGTGTTTGTGTGTGTGTGTGTGTGTGTGTGTGTGTGTGTGTGTGTGTGTGTGTGTGTGTGTGTGTGTGTGTGTGTG
>JAULBS010050630.1:0-23455 GCA_032355785.1 Symmetromphalus regularis
TAACTAACATGAAAACAGTTTACAGGGTGGATCAAATGGCTGCAATGCAAGGTCATATTGTAATGAGGACTCCCATTTGACACTGTCAACTTAATCCAACTGAACTTATTTGGGCAAACTGTAAAGGAGATATTGGTGCTAACAACACAACTTTTTATATTGGGAGGATCACCAAAGACGTGTGGCAGAGAGCCGTTTTCAGGTTTATATTGGACAGATATTCACCACTCTTATGTAATAAGCAAAAATACAGTTATGTATAATTTTGATTAGGACTTTAGTTCTGATAGGTCACTCCACAGACTCAGCTAGTACTAGTAGTAGGTATGCATCTTTGACTACAAATGTACATACTATTTCATTTTCTTTTGAAAGGTTTGATTAAAATCTTAATAATTTTATTTACGAAATAATCAATTCCTGATATTTGAAAGCACAATTAATTGTGTATTACACTTTAAACAAGTCTTAATAAAAAGGAATGTTAGTTTAATGATACATCAGCATATTATTAATCAACAGTTAAATGTACCAAATGCCAAACAATATTTGTGACACATCGTCTATAAGAAAGCTTGCTTCCTTTACATAGTACCCTTAAATAATCAGCAAAGTTTATTTCACATGCACTTTACAAATGACAGGAATACACATGCCACATTCTTTGATTGTGAATTAGCCCAAGGGCAATACTAATATCCATCATATTGTTGCTGTGTGCTCTAGTTGCCTACAAGCTGAGTCTGCTGAGTGACCAATCAGAACTAGTATTTGTCCAGGATTCTGAGGATGATATAGTGGTTACCATCTATGCCTACAACGGTTGTCCAAGAGAGATAGTGATTCCTAGCATCAGGATTTAGTCAAAGTAAATTTGTTTTATTTAACGATGCCTCTAGAGCACATTGAATTTTATCTTATCATCGGCTACTGGACATCAATCATATGGTCATTCTGACATATTTTTAGAGGAAACCTCTCCCGCCACATAGAATAGTCTTTCCGATAATCAGCAAGGGGTTCTTTTATAGGCACATTCCCATAGAAAGTACAGCACATACCACGGCCTTTGATGACCCACTTGTGGACCACTGGTTGGAATGGAAAATAGCCCAAACTGCAAATGGGTCCGCTGAGAAGGATCGATCCAATGACTGACAGCTTCGCTGGTAGACACTCTACCATTTGAGCTATATCCCGCTCCCAGGAAATGGTCAATCCGATGTTAATGGTAGAAAATGTGTTATTTTTTAATGTGTATTGCTGTTAAACAAAAAATATTACACCTCTGAAACTTTTATATGTGTTAGTTAACATGTGGGAGATTAAATTTCAAGACAGGTCATCTCAAGGTCATATGATCCACACAGTAAATTTCAAGGTCATAACAAGCGTCAAAAAGTTAATGTACCCCAGTATTCACCAATCTGAAAAATAATGACAGATTTGGAATCCTTGGCACATTGCCTTTCCAACAATACCAATTTTATGATGATTGGCCTAGTAGTTCCTGAGATATGAGAGTTCAAAGATAGGCAGCCACACCCATTTTGGGTGAAAATCTCAAAATTTGAGGGGCTATATCTCCCACACCACTGGTCCGATGGGGCTAAAATTATGAATTTGGTGCTGTGGGATCCCATTCAACAAGTACACTTTCATAAAAATCTGAGATGGTCAGGTTTAAACCATTGGGTGATTTGACATGGAATGACCCATCATGTTTATAGCCTATAATGTAATTTTTGCCAATAATGTGTATCTAGCTATTTGCAGGTTGTCTGAAGAAGTCAAAATTATGTTTCAAATTTATGGGTTTTTTAATATACTAGTACATACATTTATAATTATATATTTTAAAATATGTTCCAATTTCTATACCACACAAAATGTTTAAGTTTCCAGTTTGACAAACGAGCAACCGATGTGCAGTTACAAAGTGTTTTCAATTCAATCTTTTAATCGTTGATGTGAATACCAATTGTTTTAACAAGCATACCTCACAATGACATGTCTACATGTGTCAACATAACTTTCATGTATTATCAGAAATTGTTGTGCCATATCACACAATCATTGTGTTCTATGTTGACCTTGACCGAGATAAAACATTCAGAGCAAGGAAAACATTTTTGTTGGTTTCAATTTTTAATTTGGTTCAATAAAAGTTTGCAACAACAATAAATAAGCAGGTGGTTAGTATTTTAAAAATTATAAAATATGGCAGAAAGCTTAAGGATTTGTGAAGAAACAATTATTAATAATACAATTATTAGCTGAAGACTTAAAAAAAGATTTGGCTTTCTGATTGGCATAACTGTTTTAGCAAAGATTTAACTGGTGCATGTTTAATTTAAGTACTTAAGCAGTTAAACAGTACCAAACACTGTCCGTCAATTGGTTGCGTTAATACATTTAGTGGCACTGATTTTCCGTTTCAGAATTTAACAAGTTCCGTTTCAGTAAATTTTATAATTTCATTTTGTGTTCCATTGAAATGTTTTCCATTAAACATACATGCACATGCTTACACCAAAAAATAATATGACCCCCTCCCCCCAACAAAACAAAACAAGAAAAAGAACTGCAAACATATGAATTAAAACTTGTTTAATATGCCATGCCATCGAGTTAGGTAATTCTCAGATTTTGTGAAAACCTTCGAATATAATACAGAAAGAATTACTTTAATGGTTTCATTTATTTACAAAACGTGAAAACCAATTTTCATCGTTTTAAATTATGACGAAAATTATAAATAAATTGACCCAAAATATGTGATAAATCTTTAACTCGCGTAATTGTTGGAGAATTTGAGAATTTTTTTTTTTTTATAATAACATCCTGTTTTTCTCTGCAAAATTCGATGGAAGCATACGAACAGGTGATCGTCTGCACCAAATTAATATGGTGTAATACGTACAGATATCAGTGTAGTCCGGTATCGAGTATTTTTGTTTCCAAAATGGGTCTGGAAAATCTGTTTAATTAATAAACTGCTATTTGGAGTTGAGTAATAATGTTTTTGGAGAAAATCAGGAATTCCGTTTAAAATAGGTTTTTCTGCGATTCCGTCTGTGTTTCTGTTATAGCGGAAAATAAGTGCCTCTACATTAAAATGAATCCTTCAACATACCTGGGTGTGAATCTCGTCATGTCAATTAGCATCTACTTCCTTATGTCGAACCTGTCTATGATAGCCACTCATTGGACCAGACAAAATATAGAAATAGAGAGGTGGCCACCATATTTAGGGCATATATAGGTCTGTCGATGATTAGCACATGGCAACGTTAATCCAGATTTAAAACACTTATTAATTAACGAACTCAAGCATCCACTACTCATTATAAGGGATCACTGATTACCCTTATGTAAGCTCTAGCAGGGTCACTGACAACCTTTATCTGAAGACTAAAGGACTGCTGTTCACCAAAGCTAATAAGGAAAAAAACATTGAAAAACATCTGATGTTTTTATTTACGATTGCCAACCTTTCTTGATAATTTGCAACAAAAAAAAACTAAAATGTGGCTGCAATAGCAGGTTCATATTTGCTTTTTTGTTAACTAATTGTGGCCGCTGGACGCGTTGAGCAGGTGGTTGTCATATAGAGGTAAAATATATAGTAAAATGTGTTGGGAGGACCTCAGGGTGACCGTCATAGACAGGTAGCCACCTTATAGAGGTGGCCGCAAAAGCAGGTATGACTGTATATATGTAAGTATTCCCAGTCGACCTCTTGGTCAGTTGTCAAAAAGGTGTCTTGAAGGCAATCTTACCTCATGTTTGACCAGTCAGAGGTGTGAATACCTTTGTCTGACCATGTTACTGACAAGTAGAAGAGCTCCCTTTTTCCCTGAAGGAGCTTACCAGACATTGGGGTGCTTACATATCAGTATTATCAATAGTCTTGAAATCAGTAGTCTTGAATAGTCTTGGTACATTATGACATTTGAAATCATGGTATATATCGTAATATTTCTTTATCAAGTCTAGCTGCGCTATGACACTTGAAATCATGGTATATCGTAATATTTCTTTATCAAGTCTTGCTGCGCTATGACACTTGAAATCATGGTATATCGTAATATTTCTTTATCAAGTCTTGCTGCACTATGACACTTGAAATCATGCTATATCGTAATATTTCTTTATCAATTCTTGCTGCACTATGACACTTGAAATCATGCTATATCGTAATATTTCTTTATCAAGTCTTGCTGCACTATGACACTTGAAATCATGGTATATTGTTGTATGTCAGTATCAACAGTCTTGGTATACCATTACACTTCCAATTTTGGTAGGTTATAATTTGTCAGTATCAACAGTCAGTGTAGTGATACTTGAAATACTGGTAGTTCATTATTTGTCATTATCAACAGTCGGTAGTGACACTTGAAATTTTGGTAAGTCATAATTTGTTAATATCAGCAGTCAGTGTAGTGACGCTTGAAATCTTGGTATGTCATAATTTGTCAATATCAACAGTTGGTAGTGACACTTGAAATCTTGGTAGGTCATAATTTGTCAATATCAACAGTTGGTAGTGACACTTGAAATCTTGGTAGTTCATAATTTGTCAATATCAACAGTTTGTAGTGACACTGAAAATCTTGGTATATTGTTGTATGTCTATATCAACTGTCTTGATGCACCATGACACATATATGTAAAAGTATAACACATTTTTCATTTGAAAATAATTAACAATTTCTTATTTATGGATAGGAGCCAAATAGTTTTATAATGAAATCAGTTTTGCAAACTTGGATGCTTTCACACAGGAATAACTTTAATAATTATTAATACAGTATACATGTATACTTGCCAAACAGTTAATGAGATAATACTGTAAATCAAGAAATGTTGGCAAGCATAAATATTAGTGAATTTAGCAAGGCCATACAAAATGATAATATTCATTATGCTAATATATCATTATGCTAATATTTTATGACACTTAAATATAAAAAGCCATATTAAAATGAAAATGGTAAGTCCCAAAACATATAAACTTTTATTAACGACATGCTTTAATTATCAACATAGGTTATACAATTTACTTGGATCTCAAACAGAAAACAAATATGCCACTAACTCATGACGTATACAGTCCTTGGCACAATATTATTTCTCTCTTTTAAGATATTAGTAAATAAAGCACATTGCTCAACGTCAAAGTGATCAGTTGATCGTGAAAAATCAGCTTAATGTTTTTTGATGTTTGACATGCCGACATTGCAAAACTTTTATGTCGCCAATATGTCACTGATAGGGATTTCACTAACTTTTAAGGTCACTTACCTTTTACGATTTACAGTATATGATAGTAAAAACAATGACCAGTTATCTGTTAATTTACTTTAAAAACATTACTAATCTGATTGTAATAAACAAATCTAAAGGTGTAACACATTTAATTCAGTCCATTCCATTTAGAAATTCCAGGCAAGACATTTTAAAATGAGGAGATAATTTTGTTTAAGTTTTAATATTTAGTGGATAAAAATAAATAACAAAAGGCAAGTGTACAAACATTTGCGACTTTTTGTTTTTAAGAGACGTTTGAAGTGACTGTGTGCAGCCATTTGCCTTTAACAGACAGGACTGTAATTGATAAAATGACATGTCATGGTATTTCAGTTCATGTTACAATTCATAATACAAGCACCATTGTACTGATAAGGTAAAAAGATAAATATACTCAGTGATTTAACATACCAATTTATTAAAGTGAATGTATGTGTATGTTTCGTCAAATTTAAAACCATACACACCCTAATTACTGCCTTTGGAAACCAGTAGAAAAAATGCTCCTACCACTGTTTTATTTTGCATTAAAATTTAGTATATATGTGTAATTTGTTTGTCTTGAACAAACTACAAATACACAATATGACTATAAGTATTTAAGATAAAGAAGGTGTCCTACATTTTGAGAGCATGCTTGGACGATAATTGATAATTGAGATAAAAGCAAGAAGTTGGTTAAGCAAGGGTGTATCATGTATGTATTATCACAAGTTTTATTTCCTATGCACATGGTACGAGTATCTCTTTACACTAATACAGACATTGCATGACAAACCCAAATCTGTTTCAGTTTAGTCATTCATTCCAGTAGTTCTTTAGTCCCACCCTTTTCTGTTCTACTTTTTTTTTTTTATAACAGGACACTAGAGCACATTGACTTATTAATCATCGGCTATTGGATGTCAAACATTTGCTTAATTTGACATGTAGTCAAGTGTGTGCCAGCCTCCCAAAAGGTTTTGTACCACTGTCAGCAGCTTGAGAGTCCGAAGTTCTATTGCTGGACCACTGAGGCTCACTCTGTCCTACTCATTTCAGTAGTCAGTGTTCGGTATATTTTGTGAAAAACCACTAACCATCAGGAAGCTGGGTTTGACATTTCCACTAGCCTGACGAGGTGAACCACTTGCCCAAATTATCAACATATTTCATTTCATTACCAATGTTGGTAAAAACAAACATGAATTTTAATAATCAATGTACTATTATAGTAATAGTAATAGTATGACTAATGAACAAAGTTTATTGCCTGATTTAAAAAAATATATATCCTTCAAATAGTATAAATAAATTAAAAGATATTATATTTCATGAATGGATGGCACCTTGCCATGGTGTGGAGCTACAAAATTTACATGGGCTGTCATAAGCAGAAAATCATCCATGTTGGACTTTATGATGAAACATACTATTGAGTGCCCATTAACATTAGTGTTTGCACCTAATCTTAAACCCAGTGAGAACATTGTAAACCAGTCGTGTTGCTTGACAGTGCTAGCTAATACAGAACACAAAAAAGACCAAGGAAATTAAAAAAGACAAATGAAAGTGTGGATTTATAGAATACAGAATAACATAGCAATTTGTTTTTAGAAACTGTGTAGTTGCTGTTTTCTCCTACCATTCTATGCCCTACTCCTTCTAGTAGCTCTTATTTAGTCCCACTTCTCAGTAACCTACTCCTTTCACTAACTCCTAGTCCCAACACTGAACCCTATTCATTCCTATTTTGCCTACCTCCTATTAAGGAGCCATTCAAAATTATCAGCATTTTTCTATTTTGCATAAAAAGTTGATCTATAAAAACATTTCATGCTACAGAAATTTGAAATATAATGAGACAGTCATGCTGTAATCATGCAAGCAATGGCAAACTCTCGCTAGCTCGCTGGTTTTATAAATATATTGACCTGTCTTATTCTATAAGGAAGTAGAACGGATGGCAGTATTGATATTTTTTCATTCAGTGATCGCTTAGCCTGCTTGCGCAAGTAGGATTCAGTTTTACTGTGTCACAATGTGTACTCTAGCAAATTTAGGTCACTAGTTCGCAACAAGCAGACAGACCTCTAAACTGGCTGACCTTGGTTGGGCGCTTTTCAAAACTAGTTCGACTCCAGCATGACGTTTAATTTAATTTAAGCATTCACTGTAAATATCTATATGAGTTAAGATTTGAGTGTGTTCATCAAAATGTTGCAAACTGTTGTGCATTATGTAATATGTAGTCGAGTGGACAAATTTATTTATCTCATGGAAAACGTGCTTCAGATAAGTCGATAGGAGATCGCATTCCAGGCCTACTAATGCAGTGTATGTATGCATATTAAAATTTAAATAACTTTATTGTCTCAGAAATAGTTCATGCATAAGATTGAAACATTTGTGGGACAAAAAAGGTTCACAGAATGTTCTATAGTTGTAAGATTTTAAAAATCTTTAAAAAATAAATAAAAAGTAGACTTCTGGTAGACAAAATATATCTTATTAAAAAAATGAGGATCTAATAATATTTTTAAAACAGGTTTTCCTTTTAAGTTCAAGTGCACATGCACCCATCAGTCTTAAAGTTACAGGCTTGCAAGGTCATAGCTAACTTTCATATTTGGTGGTGCAGGGTGACCGGTAAAGAAGAATGAATTAGCAAGCAAAACATAAATTGCTTCCTTTGGAGTTCTAAGTAAAAATTTGAAAGTTTGAATGACCTGAAACATGATTTCGTAACATTTATGGCCATATTTATAAAAGTGTTTTTAACTATAAAACATTTTTTAAATATTGTAAATGTTATTCTTAAAATATGTTTTATCATTAAAACATCTTTATAAATATGGCATTATGTGTTGTAGGTTGAATTTGATGGTGGCACCACAGTACTTACAAGGTTTAAGCTGTCATTCACCAGTTTGCCAAATATGAATTAAAATGGAATTTGGTGAATGCACTGGATCATGAAATCGCCAAACAGCTAATTAGGAAATCGCATATCACTTTCAATCTGCTACTGTTTTTGATTCTCAACTTCCTTGTTACTTGTGAAATTCCTGCCTTTTATTAGTCAGCAAACAATCTAAATACTACTTTTTGTGTCTGCGCATTTCTATGTGCTCATATACAGTTCATGCAGACAACATCAGAAGAGTAACTCGGTAGCTTTGTTGTCAGTCAGAATAACTCGGCCTTTTCCGTTACATATGGTTAATTCGGTACACTTTGGATGATTTTGTCTTTCGCAATAATGTCAGTCCATGTTCCAGTCTTTAGTTTAATATTTGGCTAACTGAAACTGAATTTGGCTACATAATTTCTGAACAAATTAGCCAAATTGCTAATGATTTTTAAGGTCCAGCTGAAACCGTTACATGTATTTGGTTTTGTGATCTGTAAAGATATTTTATATTTGCTACTGCACCACTGAATCCATGACCAACCATGACAGTATATTATGTATTTGTCATGCCTCTCAGTCAATTTTCACCCTACACGTAGTTATTAATTTAATAATTTAAGGGATTTATGGAAATATCCCTTTTGAACATACACAAATATTTATAATCTTTATATAAAAACAACCTATACTAAAAGAAAATACATTAGGATATATGCAATTGCATGGATTAAAATTCAAAATGGCACTGACAGTAGTGGGCTACACTTGAGGCACAGAGGAAAATGTAGAAGTTTTTTGTGAGGCATGACAAATGCTGTGCTACTGTTGTGAAATTCAACCCCAGCATGTGACCTCACATGATTCACTGTATAGTTATTTATATATAATATATTGTATACCTAGGTGGTAGATCTACATTTATTAAAAAAAACATCTGTTGCATGACACAAGATAAGCTTGCTGATAAGGAAAAAAAATTGTGTTCTTAATAATAACTTTTCATGTAAGTTGGGAAGTATCTTCTAGAATTTAAGGATTAAAAAAACTTGTTTTTAACAAAACAACTCCATATTTACATTGCTTCCTAACATTGAATATTATGTTTAGTAACTATACTTTGTGGCATGTTTAACAGTAACTTATTAGTAACAAATATAAATGCAAATTTTGAATAAAATAGTTTTGGAAATATATTTTTAATCAGGAAAAAAGTTTTAAGCCATTTTTTTAAACTGTAACAATTATATAATATAAGAAAGTTATGAAGTGAAATACCTTTATAAACTGTGTAGACATTTCAAAATGTTTTTAAACCATTTGTTTGTGCTTTTGGCACTTATTTTTCATTTGAACACACTGGTGTTTTAATAAATAAAAAAAAACATTTCCAGATTTCTAAGTTCAAACAAATTAGTTCAATTTAGCATTTGCAGATGGAAAGGGATTTCAAATACATTTTTAAAGATTTTTAATATTGGCATGGGAAAGTCCAAAATTAGTTATGACCAAATTATAAAGTGGAAAAACAAATATTGATGGCTGATGCTGGGTGGTTGGTGGGGTCAGACAACTTGGATGCCTCTGATCTGCCTATGTTTTGTGAATCCTCTAATTCAAGTGATTTGGACAGTTGAGTTGTGTTTCCTGTGTTGTAATCTATTATTAATAGTATATGGTAAAGATGTGTATGTCATAATGAAAAAAATAACTGAAATGGTTGATGTCATGCAATTTCCTTGTCTGTTCATTCATAAATAGAACCAGAACAAGATAACATAGGATCATTTTTAATTTCTTTGAAAGAAAATTTTCACTTCTCCTGTTCAGATTATGTAATTTAATAAATCCATGTAAATGTTTCGACTCATGAATGTAAATGTTTACCTTTGTGAACACATTTTTCATGTGTTATTCATTTAAGAAATTCGTTACAATATGTTAGACTGATGTGTCTGCTGTATTTTTATTTTGTGAGCAGTGGCTATAGAAAATAGCGGGATTGTCCCATTTGATCGATTCATGAACATCCCTTAATCAAAATCAGCAAGAGAGATAGTATAATACATTTACTGGTGCAGTATAATTAGCATATAATATTGTGTATGACATGGTATACATGAAACATATTTTAGTGTATTTGTTTAGTGTATTTGAGACGAGCGAGTGAAAAAAATATTGTTGACTAGTGAAAAAGCAAATCCTACTTGCCCTTGGGCAAGTGTGTTTTAAAATAATATATATAACAAAAACATGCACTAGTATACCTTTAGCTGTCACCATTGATGTACTAGATAGATATGCCAATATAGCTCCTAGCTGTTTTGATTAATGCATAACATATTTGCACCAGTATACCCCAGCTGTCACCGTACTTCTACTGCAACTGAATGCAAAACAACTAATGTTTTGGAAGTTTTAAGGTAAAAAATTAATTTTAAAATGTTATTGTGTTGTATCCTCTGCACCATCTTGGTACTATACTTCATGTCACCGGAAGTGGAACATCAAAACACCAGCATTTTCACTTAATTTCCAAAACCATTTTCCTTTTTGTTCTGTTGTACATAGAACAAAAGTTATTGGTAAAAACGATGGTGCCAAACTGACGTGACACAAAGTATAGTTATTTTGTGCATGCATATGAGTTACGTCAAGACACTAAAAGATATTCAGTTTTTTGTACAGTACAAATTTTTAATTAGCCCTTTTGTTCGGTCCTGCAGTACTCACATCATCCCCACCATTCGTAAAATCCATTAACCAACCCTCTTTGTTTATTTTTCACTATAGCTTATCGATAAATATGCTGCTTGGGCGATATTTACATACATGTTTTTTCAGATCACATAAAATATGAGACAATGTTTGCCAAGTCTTTAATCAATATCTAAATCACGCAATGTCCGTATCAAACTTCAGTTTGTGAAATGAATTATGGTGTAAAAGGGGAGCCTACTCTGTGTGTCTTCTTTCTTCATTTAGCAGGCGATTGTTCTTATGCTATCAGTAGATTCCTATATTAATTTCAACTTTCCCTCCAGATAGTTTAACTTATATTTCATGCTTATATCCAATTAAGATTAAAGTACCCTGTTCAAGTACACAGTTTGCTGTTCTGTTTGTAAATATGAGAGGAAACTCACAGCCACCACTTGATGTAGTTGCTGTTATTGATGGTTAGTTTCACTTATTTACATTCTTTTATCAAAGTAAAGTACAAACATATTGTCCCGGGCACACAGATCAGCTTCTCGTGCTTTCTATTCAGGACAGAGGTTAATGTTAGTAGGAGATATGAAACCCACTGCTGCCACACTAATGAGGCTACTCTTATTGATGAGCAGCAAGGAGTCCTTTATATGCACTATCCCACAGACAAGATTGCAAATACTACTGCCTATGACAAACCAGTTGTGGACCACTGGTTGGTGTTAGTGTTATACACCTACCCAAAGAGCCATATGGAGCATTCACTCTGGATTGTAGCCAATACTGAGATTAAAATTCCCATGCTTCAACTGATATTTGATCCCAGTACTTACAAGTCATGAGTCCGATGGCCAGTTACTGATAACCAGCTAAGGATCTTTTATGCACTTTCACAAACAAAATAGAACTAACAACATTTTGTTTTGTTATGTATACCAAATGTTCAAGATGGGTACAGACTCCTACCTGGCTAAGTGGACCATTTGCTGTGGGTTGGAGCTGATACTAAAATAAGACTTCCCATGTATTGTCTGAGATTTGAACAACATATCTGTAAGCCTTGAGTTCAGTGGCCTAACCACAATTCTTAAGTTGTATTCAAATGATGAGGTCAGTTTCAAACTAGTACAGTCTAATTGACAAAACTGTTATCACATTCAAAATCATATCTTAGCACAAGCCTGAATCCAAAGAAACTTCTATATGGGATAGTCAGAGAGTAAAACAATTTTTTTTTTTTTAAACAAAATGTGTGCAAAAGAATCTTAATGCAGACAAATTATATAGATTTCCCATCTACACTTCAGGTGATCAAAATCAAAGAAGTGCACAGGTATTGAATATACTTCTAAATGTTTGGAGTGTTGGCTGTTCGAGTTTTGTTCTTTTTCAGTTCCAGTGTCCTAAATGACAACTCCTATATGTATGGCTTTATTCATGAATTACTGTCAAAGCAGTGATGATAATCTTTTACTGCATCCTCAAAGTCATGCTTCAGATCTCAAGTTCTGTGCAGTTCATCAAAGGGACAACATCAGTCCCCAAAGTTTCCCTATACAGTCCATTGCATTGGGCCTGATGATATGATACTTTTCATATTATACTTTATCCATATGATGTTTGCAAATGGAGACATTAATTGGACTTTAAAGTTGTACAGTAGCAGACCCCTTTTCTCGTTTTTTGTTTTTTACATTTTCCTAGTGGAAGGATGTGAAAATTAACCATTTTCTCCCCAGTCCTATTCACTTATCACATTTGGAGCTCACCTCCTTTCAGAAATCCTGCATCTGCATCTGATGTATCTTCAAAATACATTTTTGTCTTTACTGTTGTTGTTTATATAAATTATTCACTTAAATAAGTCAGTTATTTTTATTTGAGTCTTTTATGATTTAACCAATTCTGGTTTTATACAAGCTAAATTAGCAGTGTAATATTATTAATGTTCAAATAAGCCATTTGTGTAAACCAGCCATGATGGCATTGGAGTTAAGCTGTCGGCCTCTGATTGGTAGGTACTGAGATCAAACCACAGTTGAGGCATGGAATATTTAATCCCAATACTGGCTGCAACCCTGATTTAGTGTTCCACACAGTTTAGTGGGTATGTGTATGCCACTTGCACCAACCATTGGTCCACAACTGGTTTATCAAAGGCCACAGTATGTGTTGTCCTGTCTTTGGGAAAGAGCATATAAAACTCCCTTGCTGCTAATCAGAAAGAGTAGGCTATGTGGTGGTAATGGGTTTCCTCGAAAGACTATGAGTCACAAAACACCAAGTCTGACACCTAATAGCCACAGAATAAATAATGTGCTGGGGTGTCATGAAACAAACAATCCTTTTCCCCCTGGAGTTAAATGTGTGAACAGCACTGATTGTAATTGGGTCATGCAGACCATCTTTAACATTTAAAATAATCAATGACATATATGTAAATATGTAACATATCATGAAAATCAGTATCATGCCAGGTCAGCATGTATTAAATTTTAGAAAGACTATGATATACACAATTTCATATATGACATTCACTAGAATAATTATCATTAACATGATAAAGACAGATAGATTATTTATACACTGCAAAATAAAACTGTTTTATAATTGTCTTGCATGTCATCACCTAAAAGCAATACATAGTAAATGAACTTGAATACATCACTTGTTTTATTTATAGTACTGTAATGAAACTGACTAAAATGCTATGCACTTTTTTCCCCTCAGCTGCTGATGTCACTAACATGAGATAATACAACCAGACCATGATTCTGAAAAGTAAGGACTTTTGAAAATAGAAATTGAAATTATTGATGTTATGTGATTGTAAATGTTTGAACATCAAAATCACTAAATACATTACTTGCTTAGCTGGCATAAAGTATTATTCTAAAATGTCGATATCTCGTCTTTAGCTCTTGTCCCAGTGCCATTCCAAAACATTTCCAACTGCTAGAGAATAGTGGGGTCTTATTTTCAAAAAGATGTGTTTCTTGTTTTGCACGTATATATAAACCTACAGTTAAAAAACAATTAACAAAAATGTGTAAGCCTGAAATTTATATTTTTATTAATACAGCTTTGTAGGTGACTTGTTAAAAAAACATGGTTAAAATAAATATGTGTTATTTAATTCATTTTTTTACATTAATTTTATGAGTTAATAAAGTCAAAAATAGATTTTACATAAAACATTTAAGACACATGCATCAACACTTGGGTCATTGTCTTTTAACTTCCCTGTTGGCTTTTTTATCTTTTATTTCAGTTTTAATGAGTAACTAAAATTGATCTGTGATGTGAATTTACTTCCTTGATTTGCGAGGAGGTGTTTGTCAATGTGATGCTTGTGTTGTTCAACTTAATACCCAAGTAGGCAACAAAAAAATCCAGATGATCTTTACAAGTCTGAGATATAATCATAATTTTATTTTACATTACTTCCTTTTCATAATTCCAGTGTGGTATTTAACATTATTGATTGATGTTCTCTATCATTTTCATTTTATATCCAGTTAGGGTTCAAGTATGCTGCTCTGAGCACACAACTCAGCTTCCAGGACTGTATTTCCAGTTAATGTTAGTATGAGCATAGAAATCCACTGTTGCCACATGGACTATTCTTTTTGATAAGCAGCAAGGGATCTTTTATATGCAGTAACAGGATGGCACAAACCACAGTCTTTGTTGTATTAGTTGTAGACCACTGGTCAGTGTAAGTACATCTCACCTTTAAATTTTGCTAGGCATTACGTTGGGTTCAAATCTCAATACCTACAAGCTTTGAGCCCTGTGGCTTTATAGCTATACTCTTATTATTTAATATAAATAATGAATATTCAAAAATTTAAGATAACAAGAACAGTGTAATATTTTGTGTACATAATAGTAGTAAGTGACAAAGCAAAAGCAAGGATGTGACACAGCATTGCCATGAATGTTTATGTCAGGATACAGAGATATGGCTGAACTAGTCTGGCTGAACCAGACCCAGATAGGCAGCAAGGATAGAGATTGTGAAATTTAAGCTTGTGGTTAATGCATTCATAATAGGTAAAAAAAGCATGCATTAAACGTCTATGGCATATTCCAGATCAAACATCCAATAAGAATTTAGGTATATCTTGTTCCATTATATTCAGGACTAAAAAACTAGCAGACACTGACTAGACTAGTTGCAAAAGCTAGCGTGTTATGTATAGTTGATGTTAGTGCTTGTGCACTTTCTCACTGAGTTTGCAGGTTTATAATAGTGTAATCATTCTAGGTTGAACCAGGTACTCAGATTATTATTTAAAAACCCCCAGACACATACCTTAGGTGGAATTTGAACCAAGTATCAACCAGCCTTGAACCTGATGGTCTAACCAATGTCAGGGTACATTTGATTAACATATAAAAACTGGTCATTTACTGATTAAATATACTATAGGTGGTGAAATCCTAAAGATTAGCCATTGCAGGGTTTGGAATTATCATTATTTTTTATTTCTTAAGTGGACTATTTTGATTATTTCTCACATAACTATTACTCATAATGGATGTAACTAATACCATGAGAAAATGCATATAAAAGATGCCTTACTACTATTTCTGAGAGAGTAGACAGTGGTGGTTTTGGATTTCAGCTGAAGACTATGAGTCATAAACACTGTATAATATTATTTGATACCTAATAGTAATAGCCATTGAATACTGTAATTCAGGAAATTAACGCGAACATGATATTAATGCGAAAAACGTGTCCAGGTTCAGTTTGTGATAATATCATTTCGCGAATATTTCGTGCAGCATTTATTAAACACCCACACCTCCCCCCCCTCACCCCGCCAAAAAACAAAAAAAATACCAAACAAACTTCCACGCACAACATAAACTTGGAACGAACTTAACTATTGCCAACAATTTGTTTCCGGTTTTTTATACTACTATCAAAAACGAATTGACGACCATTACAACTAATGCTTTAAAGTTACCTCATTTTCAAATAATGTGGTTTTTAATGAACATCACGTTACATCTGAATTACTGAGTATGAGCTCAAACAGACCAACTTCAAAAACAAAGACATCAAGCCAATCTATTAAAAATTGCTATGCCAAAGCGTGGTTGTCAAGAAAGTATTATCCGAAAGTACTCTGGACTATTCGGAAGTAATAGTAGGCCCAGTCAACTAATTTATAAACAGGATTAACACATTGATTGTTGCAAAATAAAATAAGCTACAAGGAAGGAAAAACTAACAATTTATAAAGCAAGCGATGTACTATTTGCAATAAATTGGGTAGACGACTCGCGATAATTTAATGTCGCGTTTTTGGCTGGGGTAGCCGACTGGCGATAATTTGGCGGCACATTAATTTCCTGAATTACAGTATGCTTTTTAAATAATGTTTTTCTAATCACCCCTGTATGAGTTTTCATATCATCTAGCTGGAAATACAGCTGTCTATAAAAAAAAATTGTTGATAATAAATCACAACTAAACAAAAACAAAACTGATCCTGGAAGAATGACATGTGGAAAAACAAATTTAATACAATTTAAATTGGAAATCACCATCCTCAAATGCTGCTTTCTATAATTAGGAAAATACACATATCAGCTAAATTTATACTTTGGTATCTATATAGTGACAGCTTTTAAACAGAAAAAAAGCTTATCATTTAAACATCTGTTAATCAAAAGCTTATCTTGTGTTTGGACCTCTGCCAGTAATTCCTATGGTTCTTGATGGTTTATGTGTTTTAGTGGGGTGAACCGCTCCAGCTTGTCTTGTTTTCCCACTAGTTGTTTTGATGTATTGAACTCTAATTACTTGTATATATTTATTTATGCACATAACCTTGGCCTGCCCTCACCACACAATCCCGGGTCACAGTAACTTTCTGTTTCAGTAGTATTATCCATTAGACTTAATTCATTTAGCTGGGCAGAAGGCCTTGTGCAGAGGCCATTTGTTGTAGCATATTTGCAGACAATCAGTACTGCAGTGGTTGACCACCTGGTCTGGCCACTAGCCAAAGCCATGACCGGTCAGTGACTACAATGAAAAAAAATTGTTTGGCCATTAGCTGTCTCTTGGACTGGATTTTATTACTCTGTGCAGTATTAGGATCTCCTGCACACTTCTGCAGTATTTTTTTTAATATTTCCCTCACAATATATATATATATATATTAAATATTTAAATCATCTTTTTTCTAAGTTTTTTCCCATCCTTTTATTTCATTTTGAATGTGGTTTTTGGATTGTATTAAAAATAAATATATCTTTTCATTTTTGAATATTTATTAATACCTTTTTGTTATATTTTTTTATTTTTCTATTTTCATTTTTCTTAATTTTATATTTCTTCTGTTCTTGACATCAAAACATTGCTTAGTACTTAACTGAAATATCAAATTAGCAGCAAGGGATCTTTTATATACACTTTCCAACAGACAGGACAGCACATACCACAGCCTTTAATAAACCAGTTGGTAACCACATGCCTGGTACAAGTTGTATACTCTTACCAATAAATCTTTCAGAGGTTGAAGCCAATATCGAGATTAAAAATCCCATGCCGCAACTGAGATTTGTTCTCACTACCTACCAGCTCTGAATTTGACAGCTTAATTATTTCACCACTGGGATTGTTCTAATATTTAAATAACAAAAGTAATTAAAAAAAAAGTGCTTTGTGGGTGGGCGATACTGAATGAACTTTGAAATACTGCCACTCCTTTCTGTGCTTATGTTGACTGACAAGTGACAAGAAGCTATGACATATACCGATAGGCCATTATTATTTTTTGCAGAATATTTGACATCATTGTATTTTGTGAATAAGAATAAGCATAATGCACAAAGAATACAGGTGAAGGTAATTTATCACAAAATACGCTCCATATTCTTAACAATGAATATATTTTTAATACAATTAAACTTGCTCATGCAGCCACTTTTTTAAAGCAATTACCTACCTTAAAGGGTCACCATTATTTAATCAATGTAAACTCCATAAAGCAACCACCTGTCTTTAAAAGCCTCTTTTTGTTACTGATTAAGACAAGTTTTATTGTATTGGCATTTATTTTATATATAGATGTGCTGCAGTATAGGCTACATCACATTGCATACCCCAAGTGCTGTTAAACAATGAATGTATGTTTAATATTGGCATTCATTTTATATATACATATAGTGCAATGTAGGCTTCGTCACATTACATACCCTGAGCAGGGTTTAAACTGAACAGTAAAAATTATTAGCAATTTTGCAAAATTTGGTTCGAAATTCTGCAGCCAAGTTCAGTTTCAGTTAGTCAAATAAATTGAACAAAACAGTCTGCTATTTTGGCCATATTAAACTAAAGACTGGAACACGGAGTGATGATATTGCCAGAGACGAAAAAACATATACAGAGACTTTATGTATAAACATACTGCAATGTGGACTTCATCACATTACATACCCCAAGTGCTGCTTAACATTGAATGTGTTTAATATTGACATTCATTTTATATATAAACATACTGCAATGTGGACTTCATCACATTACATACCCCAAGTGCTGCTTAACAATGAATGTGTTTAATATTGACATTCATTTTATATATAAACATACTGCAATGTAGACTTCATCACATTACATACCCCAAGTGCTGCTTAACATTGAATGTGTTTAATATTGACATGTATCTTTAATAGCGACATTCATTTTATGGCTAGAATTAGAAAAGCACACGGTATAAAATTTAACATCATTGTGTCCAGACACTCAGAGTTCAACATTTACATACTGACAATAAAATAACATGAACATGCTTAACAAACTACAGTATTGTTTGCTAATTCATAAACTATGCAACATACAACAATAATGTATAAATAAATAGCAAACAAGTGTCAGCTGGAATCGACAACCAGAATATAGTGTTCTAAAAAAATGTTTGCTGCGTATGATCAACTAACATATGACAGGTTTTACAATGTAAATTGGTTAAACTTGATGTAATGTATTAAACTGAACAGCCTTCTATTTTTAAATTTTAACAGAATTTAGATGGAACAGATTTTATATTGAACTGACTTTAATTTGAACACATTTTAATTTTTAAATGGAGCAAAATTTAGACTGAACACAGTATAATGTTTAATGGAACAAAATTTAGATTGAAAACTGTATAATGTTAAATGGAACAAAATTTAGATTGAACAGAATATAGATTTAACAATTTAATTTTAGATTGGACAGAATATGGATTGAATACAATTTAATTTTTAGATAGATCAAAATTTAGATGGAACAAATTTTATTTTATTTTTTATTTTAAAAATGTATTGTTGGTGGCTTGTTTATTTTAGTAATGGCAATTTGATACTGACACTCTCAATGCAGTTTTTAAAATATATTTTTATGATTTTTCTTCTTTTTTTTTTTTTTAAGTTTCAGGTTTTGTTATTTTTTTAGTGTAAATGAAAAAGCTTGACTTAGCTTTCATAAAATTTGTTTTCCATACGTGAAATATGATGAGTCATAACAAAAAAACTAAAATATTCATACAAGTTATCTTGACATCTAAGATCATAAAAGTGAAATTATTTATTTAATAATGCATAAATATATATTTTCACCAGAGCACTAAATAGGTGAATGTTTATTGTAATTGGAATAAAACAATTTTTTTAAACTAGGGTATGAAAATACAAAATCTGTTTCATACCTACCACTAATCAGTTGTTTGTTTTTTTACCTAAATTTCATATATTCTTGCATGAATTTTCTGTTTATAATGTTAAAAAAAAAAGTGAAATGTCCAACAGAAATGTGATGGGTTGATCCCCTTTAGTGGACCTTTCCAACTACTGGTTCATGAAGGCTATGATACGTGTTGATGGTATGATTCATGTGGGATAATATATATAAAAGATCTCTTGCTAGTTATATAAATATGAACTGAAAACAGCAAAATGATTGTTCTCATACTTTGTCAAATTGATATAGGTTTGTTTTCCATTCTTCCACTGTATGCTGATTTATTGGTGATGCCTCCTACTACAAACGTAGCATCACAAATTCATTTTTATGTCATAAAATAGGGTAAAGTGACCTTAAATCTAGCATTAACCTTTTTTTTTTTACTTTTATAAAAATTTGCCATGATGTACAAAGTGTATATATACAAAACCATTTAGTTACCACCTCATCCAAATGAAAATTGCATTTAAGAGAACATTTTATATTTCTGTCAAAGACTATTCACAACTGAAGAGACATTTTACAAAACTTATTAAGTCCATATAAAATTAGGATAAATTTGAAAAATAAGTCTGATGTTTGATGTACTGTGCAAGGTTACATATAGAGAGTTTATCCCAAAAACAAGACTTTTTGTATTATTAATATAAGGCAGTAGCAAATCATGATATTAAAACAACAAACAAATTTTTTATGTCCATTTATCAAGTTTTATAAAACACTTTCATCTGTCAACATTTTCCTATTGAAAACATACATGCATAGCCACACACACACATATTAAATGTTGATTATTTAGTCATACCTCCCCCTGTTTACATTCCTTGAATAATAGGTTATGTTGACATTTGTAAAGGTGTCGACAAGATGATATTGCTTGTTTGAAGTGGGAATGTATTGTTCACTGTTACAGTTATAAATAAGGCTGTTGTTCAGAATTCTGTTTGTGGGTTAGTCATGACATGCCAACAACATTACCTATACAGGGTAACAGTTATTTAAAGTCGGTTAATTAAGAAGGTCATGTTGACAGCTAGGTATTTTGTTATGATTTGAGCTGGCTGTATTGATTCATCTACATTCAGAACTATCAAAGCAGAACCTTGAAAACATCAAACTAGTTTTATGACAGTTCCTTTCAAAAATATTTTATCAAAATAGATAGGCAATTAAAGAGATATTCTTGGTTTTTATTACAGCCCAACCCTGAGATTAAAAATGCACTGCAGTCTGTTTTGTCTAATTGAGATTCGTCCAATGTTTCCATATATGCATGGTATTCACCTCGTAGAAAATGCCTTCGATTTTACTGAGAAAAGCAAGAAATTGATAGATAAAGACCCAAAAGCCAGTGAATACAGAATGCAGAAACTGTTCACATACGTCTGTGTTTGGTCTGGAAATTTTGTTCCTATCGTAGTGAACAGGTATCGGATTCATGTGCTTATGAATTGTGCTTGACAGGAGATTGCATGAGAATGTTTGACTGTATTCATTTTGCATTTGTGAAAATTTCACCTGGTACATGTGTTCACCTGCATTCAGATTTGTTGAAGCAGAACCCTAACAAAAATTGACACATCTTTTTTTTTTTTTAACAATCCCATTTGAAAAGCAGTTTTAATTGAATAGACATCTGTTTAACTGAATGGAAAATAAAATAGAAAACTTAAATAAATTATTCATATTGCTATGCTAAGTTCAAAAAGGTTTTTCTTTTTATAAAATAATCTCATTTTCACATGATATTTAAAAAAAAAATATGCAAATATGTTTTAAGTACATATAAGATTTACTATTAAGAAAACATATTTTTCAGTTACCTAGATTTTAACATATATACAGTATACGTTTTATTACAAGCCTATTTTAATATGTATTTTGTCTCAAAGAAATTGAAAACAAAAATATATTCATGTTGCTCGGTATATTTTTCAGTTCAGATAGGTTTTACTGTAAATAACCAGATTTTTGGCTGATCTAGAAAACATTATATAATTATGTACGTGCGTATGGTTTCTTGTCAAGTTTAGGCTTGTTGGGAATATTGATTAAGCACAAATGAATATTGATGCTGTTATTTGAATTGTTCTGCTGGAGTGGTATGCAAGCTTGAGTACATTAAGTGCAAAGTACACCAAGTGTTTATTTCATTGCATGTTTCTAGTGGGCAGCCTGCTCTCCAGTTAGCTTCATGTTGTTGTGACCTTGCTCACATATACACACAAATAGTATGACATGTTGTGTGTAATCCCATTCAGTTGGTCAGGTTAAGGTGATCCCAACCTGTCCTAAATGAAGAAACAAACATCCTTGCTTACTTCATTTTAAGCAAAACAGTTAACCCTTTGTCTTCTAATGTCAGGATATTCAGTAGATCTGATAGAAAGAGTGAAAGAGATGAATGAAACCATGGTGTAGTTTAATCAGTAACTATCAGCCTCGAAGTTTATTTTTTTACTGGAGGGGTAGGGTTGTTAAATATATTTATCTATAAGTAACTTCCATAATTGTAAAATATACACAAAACAAACACAATGATGCCACATAGAATATTAATTTGTTAGAAACAAGGGCTTCTTTATATGTTTTTTTTTCACAGACAGGACAGCACAAGCCACAGTTGTAAATCACTGGATGCTGACTTGTATAACAAAGTGCTTATAAACAGAAGGTTAAAAGAAAGTATACCAAATGAATTTTGACAATAGCATAAACAACAAATTAAAGTTGTCTTTTTGTAAAGTTTTTTTTTAAATTTATTTAATTATTTTTTAACATAAACATGGATTGGAATCTTAGAATCATTTCACTGAAAAACTAATTTATTTGTTGTTTTTGTTACGGTCAAAATTTACCACCTGATACACTTTCTTTTGAATTTCATATATATATCACGGTTTGAAAAATTATTAGCTTTTTTACTTACCCACAATATTTTTTGTTTTGCCGATCCAAAATATACTAAACAAACACCAAAGTTATATTCCTGTATAGCATGTGTAATTATATTGCATCAGTATGTATACTAATAATATCTTGCTCATTGTGATTAAGAGATTTTCATGACTTCATTAAACAGGAGCCTGTTTTTTTTCTATACCCACTTCCCACAAAATAAAATTTCATTTAAAACATGCGTGCTTAGGGTTAAAATATAGCAGACCAACCAACTACTGTTATTGGCTCTTTCTGTAATTGTTTAATAGCATTTGATTACCCTAAATCATTTCCATATATACCAGAGAATCCATTCATGAATATCAAATTATCAGGTTATCGAATGTGTTTAATAGATGTTTATAGTAATGGAAATAGGGTGGTTTCGAAGACACATGATTAGCGCGACGACTTCGTTTAGCTAATGGTATCTGTAAATATTCAAATGTTTAGTAAATGCAGTTTTGAATAACCACGCCCGGTTACATTTAGCTATCCATGTACAGCATCAAGCATACACTGTATGTTGAGTGTAGCATAATGTTAAATCATGGTAATGCAACTTCAAAGTCCAAACTGATGATCAAAATACACAGAACAAAAGAAGTGTCGAATATCAAGTGAATTAATAGAACCTAAAAACTTTAGTTAACCCTTTCAGACTCGTTAAGCCACTGCCTTCAAAGTGCAACAGGAATTGATATATCTCAGCAGTTAAACAAAGGATAAATTTAAAGGTGGTTAATTGATGACAATGTTTTTATTATTCATGGTATATTTGTAAAGATAAATGAATTTCCTTTAAGAATTATCTCATCATTATATATAAATACAGGTATTTATTGTAT
>JAULBS010050709.1:0-23447 GCA_032355785.1 Symmetromphalus regularis
TGTATTTTTTTTTTTTTTTTTTTTTTTGCGAAAAAGTCGTGGATGCACATGCTGCGTTGCTTCTGGGTAGTTACGCGCCTCCCCATTTAAAAGTATGTTGTATCATAAAAATATAAGATTCCTAATAACCGCTAATAAAACAATATGCTAATATATTTTTAAATAAACCTATCTTTCCTTGTACTTCAGGCGCTGCGAAGTAGGAGGGGGGACAACTAATACAAAAAACACAAATTCTAAAATATTTTTTTGCTAAATAAAATTATTTTCAGCTCGGTAACAAAATAAACTGGCCGAAATCCCGAGAGTTTTCGAAGTATGAGGGCTTCCTGCAAGAACGCTGCTGCCCTTCGGTCACCTACTTTTCAGTACCCCCGTTCCACCCCCACACTTTCAAATAAACTCCGCGGGCCCTGTACCTACCCAACCACCTTCATTAATGAGCCACTCCACGAGATGTAAGGCGACGAAATTCCCAACACTGGATATGACGTCATCAACAAATTCGGGATGACCCTGTTGGACGCATTCATCAGCAAAACAGGAAGCAACTGTGAACATTGACACAATCTTTCCCCACGTGATGCTGTCCCGGAACACGATCTCTAGAACTGATGCCAAACTACTTTTCACAAGAGTTGATGACGTCATTGTCATTGTGAGTTTCCTGGAGACGTTGCCATATACCTGGGGGTGTAATTTTTCCAAGACGCAACCTGCTTTGATGAAATATTTCGAATATTGGCAAGTTCCAGCGTAGAGTTTCCTTCTTCTTTTAAAGAATCCCTTTCTCAGTAATTTTTGATGTATATAATCTTCACAAATAGCTTCGGCCATGTCCATACTACTGTCATTATCGTCTGCCATTTCCCGCCAAAAAGGAGAGTTAATTTTAAAAATCCTTTTACAAATAAACGTAAGCTGTCTTCATTCAGTGGAATTCGACTGGCAAAATAGTGCCTCCATTATTTACAACTGATAATACATCCAAATGTTGCAGTTTCGCTTTCTGCCTAGGAACACAAGATCACTTAGGATATGGACTACAAACAGCTTTCATGACGTACTATACAGAAAACATATAAACTCTGCTTTCTGCCTATCAAGGTCACAGGATATGGACTATAAACAGTTTTCATAACGTACAATACAGAACACATATACTCTATTTTCTGCCTAAGAAGATCACTTTGAAGAATATGGACTACAAACAGCTTTCATGACGTACTGTACGGAACACATATAAACTCTTCTTTCTGCCTCACAAGATCACTTAGAATATGGGCTACAAACAGCTTTCTTGACGTACTGTACAGAACACATAAACTGTTCTTTCTGCCTCACAAGGTCATTTAGGATATGGACTACAAACAGCTTTCTTGACGTATTATACAGAACACATATAAACTGTTCTTTCTGCCTCACAAGGTCACTTAGGATATGGACTACAAACAGCTTCCATGACGTACTATACAGAACACATAAACTGTTCTTTCTGCCTCACAAGGTCTCTTAGGATATGGACTGCAACAGCTTTCATGACGTACTATACAGAACACATAAACTGTTCTTTCTGCCTCACAAGGTCACTTAGGATATGGACTACAAACAGCTTTCATGACGTACTATACAGAACACATAAACTGTTCTTTCTGCCTCACAAGGTCACTTAGGATATGAACTATAAACAGCTTTCATGACGTACTATACAAAACACATAAACTGTTCTTTCTGCCTCACAAGGTCACTTGGAATATGGACTACAAACAGCTTTCTTGACGTACTGTACAGAACACATAAACTGTTCTTTCTGCCTCACAAGATCACTTAGGATATGGACTATAAACAGCTTTCATTACGTACGGTACAGAACACACATAAACACTGTTTTCTGTCTGTTATCGAGGTCTTTTGCGTTCTTAAGGTACAAGTATACACCCGATATAAAATTAAGTACTATTTACTTGCTGTATATGTTCTCAAATAATGTATCGTCTCCAGTTTACACCCGTGTTTCGTGATTACCTCTGATAACAAGTGAAATAGCACGCGTTACAAGTTATTCAGAGAATGTCCAACCTTAGTGAATTACGGTCTCCAATTTACCCGTATGTATACTCCTGATAAATAGTTAAGTATCATATTAATGTTAACCACATTTCAGGCCCGTAGGAACGACATTGGGAGTAAGTGGGTGGGGGTTGGGGGTGGGAGAACTCAAGGATCAGGTACAAACATATCAGATTTTAGTTACAATGGCAAACATCAATGTGAAAAAAAGCTCACAAGTGTGTGTGGGGGTGGGGGATTGAGGGGGATATGTTCTCCCCGTCCCCTGCTTCTTAAGGGTCTGCATTTTATAGTAATATTGAGCAGTTTACAAATGTCAGTTTATTAACTTATGGGTTACACGGTCAATAAGGCGTAAAGTGAAATGTCAATACCTATAGCTATTAATAACATATACTATTATTACATTATAAATAAATCCATGGATGATTTGTATTCGCAATATAATTAATTTCGCGCTGTATACACAGGCAAGTACGGCACGTACGGGATTAAAAGTCAATCAGTCATGCTCTGATATGTCAGCATCTGAATTCACTAGATTGGCTGGTTATATTTATCTTCATGCTTATATCAATTAAGGTTCAAGCACGCTGTCCTGGGAACATATCTCACATTCCTATGTTGTCTCTACAGGACAGAGGTTAGTGTTAGTAGGAGAGACGAAACCCGCTGCTGCCACACTAATGCGGCTATTCTTATTGATAAGCAGCAAGGGATCTTTTATACGCACTATCTCACAAACAGGATAGCACATAGCATGGCCTTTTATAAAGCAGTTGTGAACCACTGGTCGATGTAAATGTTATAAACTTACCCACTGATCCATGTAGAGCAATCACTTTGGCTTAGAGCCGATAGTGAGATAAAAGAAAAAAAATCCAATGACTCGACTGAGATTTGAACCCAATACTTCCAGCCACGAGACGGATAGCTTAACCACTGCACCAGCGGATCCGGTTTTTACTAGATTTTCTTGTTGTAAATTATAAACAAAACTGGATCGGCCATAACTAATGTTGCGCAGTGTACAAGTTAATACGGATTAAGTGTATAAACATTTATGGATTGATAAGTCACAAGAAGCATTTATTAACGTGCAGTGTTATAAACTGGATATCAGTATACTGCTTCGATTGTTTGTTCAACCACCCCATTAGAGAACATTAATTTATTAAACTATATAGAGCACATTGATTTATCAAACATCGGTTATTGGATTGAGGTTCAATTTCTCGTTTATTAGCCAACATTAAAAGTGCACTATCATGGTTAGAGTTGGCATATTTGGTTAATTTCACATATATTGGGAATAAAAACTGCAAATTAATCGATCCCTACAAACATTAGTAAGAGACGGATCCAGAAATAATAAGATGCCGATTCGTCTGGTTATTTAATGTTAAAAATAATAATAATAAAAAGAAAAAATAATAATTTATAATAATAATAATACCGTAGACCCGTCCAATAAGTGTCTCCCCGCCCTCCCCCTCCCGGGATTTACGCCCATGGCGTGCAACGATATTATGAAGGTTCCACTCCAGAATTAATATAGCACCTAAGATCTTCATACTATATTTTACATTTATTTTCTAATAAAGGAAGAAAAATAAAAGTATTGGACTTGTTTTGTAAACTAATATTGCACAGTATACACAAGCATATGGTCTATACAGAAATCCCATTATTGCCAGATAGGCGACCGGCAGAGGCTAGATCCCTAGCATCTCCAGTTGGTGTCATTTCGTCTGTTTATTTGTTCTAACCCTAACCCTAACTCCGGGTAGGGTTAGGATAATGACCAGTACTGTATGCAAATATTTCGAGACATCTGTGATAGAATAAAAACGTGCTTCGGGAAAAGTTAGAATAAATAAACAGACGCCATGACACCAACTCGAGATCTAGCCTCTTCCGAGCCAGTACCGAGGTTACAAATCCCATGCCTCGACTGAAATTTGACCTCAGTACCCACACTATGATTTATCAATGATTTATCCATTCCTATACAAACAGACCACACGATAGTAACAACTTTCAACTCTTTTAGAACAATCAGATGTTCCCCGAGGTCAAATAGGTTAGCTGACCAGTCAACCTTATGACGATACAATTAACGATCATGTGACCGGCTTTGAATAGCCACTTATCATAACGATAGATGTTTATCTTAGCACCATTATCTTGTTAATAGATAAGTGAAAGATACAAACTCTAACTAGCTGCATAAATCAGAACACAACTGTAATATCATTTCTATCTGATATGTAACCTACTGGCCTATTCTCGTCCATTTTTCAGCCATATTGGTTTTGTGTTTTGAACGTTTTCTATTCATCATGCGGTGAATTAACTGTATATTGGGATACAGTTCACGTATTCAGTTGTTGGTAAGTAATTTTTTCATTCGGGATAACACGGGTTTTACGTGATGATCAAAGGATCCTGATGGCTAAAGGTAGTAGGCCTAAAGTCATTGTTCCGTGTTGCAAGGCACTTACCTAGTTGCAGTTTTAGCTACTGCAAGTACTGAGCAACAGTAGAAAGACCAGTCTGAACAGTGAACACCCTCCTAATTGTCATCATCATCATAACACCACCACCACCATCACCATCATCATCATCATAATAATCGTCACCTTCATTTTTTATGACTTATCCTACTTTGTATACCCTATTTTATAATTTTATGCCTTCATTATGAGTTAAACATCCTCCTGAACCCCTCCCATTTAAAAATAATTTCTTTCCGTGTCGGTAACATTTACTGTATGAACATAATCGGGTTTATAAAATAAAACAAAGTTATGTCATCGAAATGTGACCGGTGTTATTTTTACACGGGGAAATATTGTTAATAGTACACCGCCGGTTTCCGGAAATGAAGCAACATTTAGCGGGACTCGTATATTTTTTTTACATGTACTTCCGTAATGAAAATGTTATAACTATCTGGTCGCGGGGTTTTATGAATTTATTCTTGATTAGAGGACGGATGCTTCACGAGGTTTAAAGGATTTAATAAGGAGGATAATCTAGTGTCTATTTACGATATTTATTTTAAGAACGCAGAAGAAATCATTGTGGTATGGCCGTTTTGTCCCGTGTTCTCTGACAGTATAATGAATATTGATCGATTGTGCATTGAGAAATTTTATAAATTCCATATTAAATTTTAAACATCCGTAACAATTGAGTCATAAATATATCTGATATGTTTTTATTATTGTCGTATATTCATAAAGTCGACATAAACGTTTATTCAAATTATTCATTTATTGGTGTAATAAATCCTCTTAACAATCAAAACACGTGGTACGAATGGGACATTAGTTCAGCGCATTGGTATCAGGTTTTTATCAATATTAATTTGTACCATGTCCATATCCCGAGTTCTGGCACTGGACAGCTTTTTTATTACTGATATTTGCTGTCCGGAGGCAGAGCCAGACCACACTCTATTGAAAATTCTTTTGGACTCTCTGTGACTAAAGATTAGCTGGGAAATATATAGCTTTAATAAACAACAGAAAAATCGAATAGTGCTTACCTTTACAGGCCTGCGCAAATTCAAAATCTGCATAACCAGAAAATAGGTTATGCCCCAAAAATTTGCATAACTGGTCCCTGGAAAAACCTCACATATGTGATATTTGATTGTTCTCCATAATCAGCCAAAGATATCACATATGCGACCAACATTTATTAATGGAAGCATATGAATTTCTGATTTGCTGCATTTTGAAGAAATTGGCTTTGGCGACATATATGACAACCAATGATGATATATTACATCTCCCAACATAAGTATTCTAGCTAGACTGGTATTTGTAATTTCTGTTACATGTAATTATAATTAAATACATGTCTGAAATCGGTCATGTTGTTTGTGCTCCGAGGAAAAATGATATAGAAACGTTATTTAGCAAATTTTACATGAACGTTAAATCGGTTATGCGAAATAAATTTCCATAACCGATGCATGAACAAAATGATCGTTCATGCAATTTGTGCAGGCCTGCTTTCGATCAAAGATTTCCTAGTTCTCTGGTAACAAATATTCTGTATATTAATAGCTGATAGACGAAGTATGAGAGAATTAAACGAACCACATACTATTCAGAAAAAGTCCCATTTTATAAAGAACAACATCCCACGAGAGTCACGTGACATACATGCTCTTATCTCAAAAGGCAAAGTGCACGTTGTAGTAAGAAAATGGTTTTAATTGTAAAATAAAAAATCAACTAAAAGTAATCAGTTCTATTTTTAATGTCTTATGACATTTTACCCTTTTTCCAACACGATTCGTGTTTGGTGCATTTTCCCTCCATTAATGGAGGCAAATTAATGGGCAAGATCAAGCAAAATGCAACATTTGGAATAAAATACGATTTTGGAATACATGATTCTGAGTGGTATGGTTAGAAAACTACTAATGTCTTGTTTCTAGAACTGTTTACATTTTTAAGATAAACCAAACCATTAAAAAGTTATACTAATTTTAGCATATCCTATTTTTTTGTTCAATAGTAACTTTTTATCAAAAATATAGCCTTTTTTTTTAACAAGCACTATACAGTCAACTAGTGACTACAATATAAATCTTAACAACTTTAAATAGTACAGCATACCTTTCTTTACATATGTAACTTGATTTTTCACTCTTCAATATTATAAATAATTAGTGGTAATAACTTAATGTGATGTGCTTTCATTAAATGTCCCTCCTTCACCAAAAAAACGTTTTTTAAAAATCAAATTCTTAAAGCAATTTGTTTTTCTTTTTTACATAGTATTATTATCATGAAATAGTTTGGGATTACTAATAAGTGACAATTTTTTTTTTTAATCACTTTAATTTAGTCAGTATCACTAATTAAAAACTTGTCCCTCCATTACCAATATAGAAACATTAACTTTTCACAATATTTTATTTGATAACATCAACTCATTGATTTGATACAACTAATAAACACATCAAATATATATATACATGTGTTACTTAAAAGGACTAAAACCATTTGATGTTTAACAATAAAGCTTTGCAATACACAAACAATAAACCTCTGCAATACATAAACTCCCCTAATCCTTTGAGCCCATTCCAGAAAGGGATTGCAGATGCTAATTAGGGGCAATAAAATATCTTTGATCATGAGACTAAGGGCAATTGAAGCTGCGGGTGTGATATTTGAAATATTTGATAGTTAAAATGCCTCTTATCAGTGCTGAAAAGCTAAAATAATACCAAGAAGAAGAACATCAGAAAGAAAAGATAGAAAGTTATATCTGAAGAAAAAGGAAAGCTAGTAGATTATTAGCAGGGCTGAGAATGGCAAATGAGAAAAACAGCTGAATTTATTTTTAAATGTAAACAGAGAGGTATATTTCGTGGAAAACCAAGAAGAATGCACATTTCCTATGATTGGGATTTTTTCAGAATCACAAGCAAATAACAGAATTTTTTTGCTATGAAGCGAAGCGACCCATTTGGGAAGTCCACTCCCAAGGTAGGAGCTTTTTCTAAAATACAGAGGGAAATGGTGCATTCTGGTGAACTTTGAGGGTCCCTTTCCTCCAACAAATTCCACTTAAATTTGTTTTTGATTGTCTAATCATTTTATTTTATGTCATACATGTACCTGTCACCGAATTCCATGATTGTTTTTTTTAATTGTCTCTAACGTGAATTAAAATTTTACGAGCTATGGTCACGTTGCAGAGACAAGCTTATGGGCACAGCCATGTTGGATTTCCATGTTACTGCTCTCGACCAATAAGAGTCCAAACATCCTAGAGCTGTACTTAGCAGTTTTCTGGAGAACGTCGGATATGGCCGAAGTGATCAGCGACAAACTGACGTTAAGAGTGATCGTTCACAGAATACAGAGTGCCGAGTGCTCACTTGTTTTCACAGGAGCTATTTCATAACTATTTTTTTTCTGCCTAAGATCGGTCTCTTTTTCGTTGCTTACAAGAGAAATGGCCGGAAAAAAATGGACCTCACCACCCTCAAAATTATCATCAGATTTAGGTGATTCACAAGATCCATCCTGGGGAGATAAAATCTGTGGACATTTCTAACCCCTGTATTAGAAAATTACAATTATGAAGAAGGTTTGTTTTGTTTAACAACACCACTACAGCACATTGATTTATTAACCATCGGCTACTGGATGTCAAACATTTGGTTATTTTAACACATGAAGTGTGAGCCATCCTCCAATGGGTTTTGAACCACTGTCATCATCTTGAGAGATGTTCTACCACTGGACCACCAAGGCTCACTTATGAAGGAGGAATGGTTCTGCCCCAGCACCAAAAATATACAAGTCATGTACTAATGTAGTGTTTGAGAAATAAACTCAAGTCTGAGACACACACACCCCTCCCCCCACCCCAATCCAAATAATTAACCACTGAGTATGTAAATAATGTTTCTAGTAACTGAATTAATAATATATTGAGTTAGAAATCAATTTAGACCCACAGAATGTGAAATAAAGTACTACAAAAGTAATAAAACAAAATGTGTTCCTCCATAACCTTTTCAATGTGTCACTCCATTACCGTGCTTTTCTTTTAATTAAAAATATAATTAATGACTTAATGTTTTAGATTTATATATTTATTTAAACAATATTTTAGCTTGATTTTAGTACTACATTCAATGATATTGGATGCAAAGAACAGTAGATAAATCAAAGTAACTGAGGATCACTAAAAGCTGTGTTGTTTTTGTGACCCTCAGTCACCAAGTTTTAAAAACCAATTTATGTTACTAAAAAAAGTGATTTTTTTTTAATGTAACAGTTTAGAGGAACCATTTAGCTACAAAACTAATGCAAAAGCAAGTTGTTATTACAAATAGTTTATTCAGTATGAGTAATTTCATGTAGACAAGACAACAAAATGTCCCTCCGAGACTGCTTGATCTTGCCCCAGTGTATTTTCATTCAGGGGTATAGGAGCTCAGGTGCGTAGGAACATTTGAAAAAGGGGGTGGGAACAACACCAAAGTGGCACTTTATTATTTTCAAAAGGGACAGTTTTTTCTTTTCAAAAGGAGCACTTTTTTATTTTCATAAGAGGCACTTTTATCGCCTTTTGAGAAAGACCCTAAAATTGTCGCTCTATGGATATGAGCACATGTGTTGTCACGTGACTCTCGCAGGATGTTGTTGTTTTTAAAATGGGACTTTTTCTGGATAGTAAGTACGTAGGTTGTTTAATTCTCTCATACTGCGTCCATTAACGATTAATATACGGAATATTTGTTACCAATGAACTTGGAAATCTTTGGTACGTACTATTAGATTTTTCAGTTGTTTGTTATTAGAGCTACATTTCCTGGCTTCACAGAGTCCAAAAGAATTTTAATAGTGTTGTCTGGCTCTGGACAGCAAATATCAGTAATAACAAAGCTGTTCAGTGCCAGAAACTCTGGCTACCATGTCCAGTACTTAGTTGAAGACACTCAAAAAGCTATAGATACTTAGCAGCATCTCCACCAGTTGAAGACAGTCCCACCATCTAAGAATCTATTGATCTAATTTATTGCCCAAATGGCAACTCATGAAAATTCCCAAGTGCACACCTTGATATGATAAATAATAATGCAGACCTTGTGCTTGACACCTACTTAGTGTTTTGTAAGTTGTAGATATAAAAACAAATTTAAAATTGATTTATAATGGTATTTTTTGGCTGATGCAAATATATAATCTCAAAGAAAAATATATGGTTTATTTTTACATTCAACAATAAATCTTAAATTAGCTTCCAGTACCAAGTGTTAACAAAACAAGTCTCATACAAAATTAACTTAATGTTGGGGACTGGCTACATGCATGCCAGTGACTGGCTGGTTGTTTCGAGCCCTGGAACAGAATTAAGTCAATGCATTAACATGAATCATAGATAACCTTGCTTGTAAACACATCTTTACATGTATGTATTTATACCATGTCATGGTAAGTGGCACTTGTGTACATTTAAAAAATATTTGCCAAAAGGACAAACAACAGCCTTTTGTACCTTGTAAACAACATACATATATGTGTACATATTGTTACTATGATAAAAATTTCAATTGAAAAGTTTGAAAAACAGTTTTAAAAAACCCTTAAAATTATTTTTATATTAATTAAAAATTCAATATTAAAAACATTTTCTTTTTAAATTTGTAAAATTTTTTGACCTTTTGTTTCTTTCCAAAACTGTTTTCCTTTTATTTCATGCCATCTACAGAAGAAAAATTATTAGTAGTATTACTTCAATGGTTCTGCTGTCTGACATGATGCATTGTATACATGTACATGTAGCTGTTAATGTACTGTAAATACTTACTGCTGGAGGCAAATAAACGTGTATATTATTACTTTAGTTTTGACACATGTTTATGCTCATGACCATGTTTATGTCAAATACAGGCCTGCAGAAATTGTACGAACGATCGTTTCGTTCATGCATCAGTTATGCAAATTTATTTCGCATAACTGATTTTCCGTTTGTGTAAAATTTGTTAAATAAAGTTTCTGTCATCTTTTCTCAGAGTACAACTTGACTGATTTCCAGTATGAATAATTATAATTACATGTAGTTAGAACACTTTATGTTGGGAAATTTAATATATTCTCATTGATTATTATATGAAATTTTGAAAATCACATGTAATAAGCAAAATATGATTTGTATACTGCAAATGTATATTACAGTTCCTTTTTACTTCTAAGTGACAATGGTTTTATTTATTAAAACTAATTTTATATTTTTTTCCCATTGTTTTTAAAACTGGTTATGCAGCTCAAAATAGGTTATGCAATTTGTTTTGGCATAACCTATTTTCCAGTTATGCAGATTTTGAATTTGTGCAGCCCTGCACTTACATTTGTATTTATCATTTTAAGATAATACATCTACATGTATATTAATTAACAAATTATATGTTTTAGGGCACCTGACCCTACATGTATGTATATTTAGAAAAAGTTATGGCCCTAATATTTTTATTCTATAGATAAATTCATTACTAAATTAAAAAAAAAAACACCCAACAAACTAACCCAAAAAGTTGTACTTGTACCTATACAGGTCTACAAAAGACTACAAGTATTTGTTTTTCATACATTCCATGAAATACACCTTTTTTAAGCTTAACCACAGCTGTATCTTTTTATTATGACATACATGTATGCTTGCATAACTTTTCATAATTATTCTACAGTCAAACCTGCTTATGTGGCCACCTGTATTAAGCAGCCACATGTCTTAATGTGTCACCAATATTTTCTCCCAAATCAGCTAATTTAGTACATTTTAACCTGTATTAAATATCCACCTGTCATAAGCCATTCTTTGTAACTGCCTTGGTTGGTTGCTTAAGATAGATTTGACTGTAGAATTTTTATGGCATTCAACACTACTGCATCTGTGATAGAATATTTTGTCCAATTACCATACTGATAGTAGACCAAGAACTGGCCACGTGTACATATATATGTATATATAGGGGTTGGAAAAATACCATTCCCTGACTCCCATGTACAGTAATATTTCAGTCGGGCAAAAAATATAACTTTTTTCCTTTTTTTCTAGTTCTTATTTGTACCTTATGCTAGGAAAAATGCTATGGATCACCTGTATTTATGTATTAAAATTGTTATAACTAGTAAGTGAATAATTCATACTCAACAAAATTAACGAATGATGGATAGCGTTTTAATTAGTACTGGTATGCAACCATCAGTAGTGTTAGAGACGTCGCCCTTACGAAGAGTTACTTGTTTTGGACAAGTATTGTACAGTTCATGGCAAGCAAATTTCTGGTTTCACTTTCCCAAGGGCAAGTACACTTATAAAATAATTTTCCACCCCTGTGTATACGTGCAGAAGTGGGTCCAGGGGTTCCAGACACCCCTTTTCTAGAATTATTATTTTTAACATGCATATTTTATTTTCGAGTGGAAGGACATACAAATTAACCATTTTCTCCAGTCCTATTCAAACATCAAATTGGGGCCCCCCCCACCCCCTTTCAGAAATCCTGTATCCATGCCTGACATATATACATGACATATATAGTTGTTGGTTCACACTTGGTATACTTTTTTGCAGTCACTGATGTCGGAATACGTTGTGTCTTTGCGACATCTGCTACAAGGCTACCTAGGAGATGCATGGATGTACGCACTGACTGGAGTCATGGCTGGAGTGGCGTATTCATCGTGGTTCTTCCTGGGATCGGACCCACAACCCTTCACATCTCGTATAGACATTCACAAACAGAGCATCGACATTGGGGTTTGTCAGAATACATTTTTCAGGGGTTTGGTTTCACGATGGATCCACAAGATTTGTCCATAAAGAACTTAACATTTGGCAGGGTTTCTAGAATACAGTAGCCCCGACACCTGATGGCTAGTGGAATTTCAACAAAAAAACACGAAAAATAATACGAACGACAAACTTGAAAACAAAAAGTGCTCGTACTGGTTTGGATAAATAAAGTCCGACTATTATTAGCATGGAACACGTGAAATAACTCGCTAGCGTAATCTGCAGAAAAAATGCAGTCCACGATTTCTGTTTCCGACAAGATGTCATAATATCCCGAAGACTGCCGAATGGTTTTCCTGCAGATATTTTTTTCTTCCAGTCGAAACAAGTGCTCCAAATACTCGTTTCGATAAATAAAGTCCGATTATTATTAGCTTGGAGTACGTCAAATAGCTTGCTTGTGTAATTGCTAAAAATGCAGACAACGATTTCTGTTTCCGGCAAGATTTTTAATATCACGAAAACTGCCGAATGACTTTCCTATAGAGATTGTTTTTCTTCCGGTCAAAATAAATAAATCTTTTCTGTTCTTTTATCGTTAAAAATACAGTTATTATAAGTAATTAATTTATCCATTGTTAACTATTACATTGAAGGTACTGATTATTTTACTTTAGATTGTTAGTTTTTCGTCTTTGTTCGACTGAGTTAGTCATCCGCAAAGTCCGAGTCATGGATTGAGACAATTGGCAGTGAAACGCACATGGCAAATTTGTAAATAAACTCTTGTAGGTCGCCATCTGATAGATCTGTTGTGTTCTTTTGTTTTTGGAAACGGTGACACTAATCTTACAGTGAATCAGGATGCAGACACGAGCATTTTTTTTAATAGATTTTTAGAAAATCGTGCAGAATTAGCGAGTCGATCCGATTGTCAAGCTTGAGTTTTATTTTTTACTTTATAGTGTTAGGAGGTAGGGCTAGAGAATTTTGAAAATCACTGAACCCATGGCGAGAGGATTTAAAAAAAATTCTAGAAGCCCTGCATTTGGTCTTGTTTCCCTGGTTTATCATCCTGATCTTAAAGGCAATTACTATGCTTTCAAAAACAAATTTTAAACTAAACTTTTCAGGTTTTAATCTTGATAATTATTATCATTCATTATCAAAATTGAGACTTGCTTTTTCCATTTTATTTTAATTACTGATAAATTAATGTCTTAATCTTTTATTTCTGTATAAAAGTAATGCATCAGAAAATTAAAGTCTTTGAATAGAGGTGTCTATTATAACATTTTACACATTAAATGTTTGCTCAAATTAATTTCATAATTTATGGTATCTTCTAGACAGAAAATATTAAACAATGTCCTTTTCTTATATATTATAAGTGAGTTTTCAATCATACATCACTCTGACTTGTGATGTACATGTGTTATTGAAAATACACCAGTTGTAATATAAATGGTATCATACAGGAATTCATTTAGTATTTTATTTATTAACAACCAACCATCAAAGGATGTGATATTTGTTATAAAATCTTTTGCTATTGTTATTTCAAAATAACAATAGGTAACATGCATGACATTATTCACCTATGAATATATGATGTTATTCACCTATGACATAATTCACCTACAAAGTTTGACACCATTCACTATGATGTCATTCCGTTCATCTGTATCTTAAACAGGTGGGTAATACTGTATTTTACAAAACTGTTTTTCAATTACAGGATGGCATTCACATATCTCCTATGATGCTTGAACTGAAGGATGGTAAACCCCTCGAATATATGTATGAGGATGCCAAAACTCTGTATGAAGTATTTATGCGAGGATTGAGGATAGCCAGTATGTTGTCAAGCTTCTTCTTTTTAAGTTTCCTCTATACATGTATACCTTGTAGTTACAAGTACATTCAAAATTCAGTTTGATGCCAATGAAATATTTCTTCTCTGAAAATATTAAATGTCCATCTACATCAGCTTGGTCTAAATTTATACACTCTACTTTTCATTTTTATATTACTAGCAACAAAAATGGTTTAGGAGAGTGAAGTATCATTCCCCTAAGTCCCCAGTTTGTTGCAAAATATAGACAAGTGAAAATTGCATTTTTGTACCTCAACATGCTTGCATATAGGTGAGTAAAATTCGCAAGCCTCAAAATGCTTGGAAGTGTATGAAAGAAAACAAATCAAACTTAAAAATCCATTATTGAGTGAAATGTTTAAGTATGAACTTGATATTCTTAAATACATTTAAATCATACTGCCTTGTTCACAAATACTATTTTAATGATATATTTACAGCATTATTTGATTAAATACAAATGAAGTTGTAATTTATTTAAATGATTTGTATATTTAAAAAAAATAAGTTGTTTATAAAAATATATATATATTTTTTTAATGTTTTCAGGAGATAAGAAGTGTTTGGGGAAGAGAATTCCAGATGGATACCAATGGTATACTTATCAAGAGGTATACCGAAGTATTTTATAACCACGTCTACACACACTGTTGTTACATACATAGTTTAATGCTTTCTTTTTAATGTTCACATTTACACAAACTATTTATAGTAAAAACTGAAATAATAATTACAATTTATGATATTTATAAAAGTAAAGTTTGTTTTATTTAACCACGCCTCTAGAACACATTGATTTTTATCTGATCATCGGTTATTGGATGTCATACATAAGGTCATTCCGACATATGTCTTTAGAGGAAACCCACTACTGCCACATAGGCTACTCCTTTGGATAAGCAGCAAGGGATCTTTTATATGCACCGTCCGACAGTCAGGACAGCACATACCAAGGTCTTTGATAAACCAGCTGTGGACCATTGATTGGAACAGAAAATAACCCAAACTGCAAATGGGTCCACTGAGAAGGATTGATCCGATGACAGTCCGGTTCACAGGCAGACACGCTACTGTTTGAGCTACATTGTAGATCCCGCTCCTTATGATATTTGTATTAATAGGCATAAAAATGCAATGGATCTTTTACTTTTACGGATCTGCCTACCTTTCTGTTCTCTCCGTAATATATCCAGACACCCCAAACTACGACATTACGGCGATTTAGTCAAACTTTCCAATGGCTGACAGAGTCACCAGATTTATTTACTTATAAAAAAAAAGTTAAAAAAATAATTATCGCTAAAGTTGTTGGAGTTCGCTTGTACCGAGTGCATTTGTATAACTTCCGGGGTGAAAATTCAGTTGTCAGGTGTGATGCATTCCCGACAGAACCCTTAGATTTCATGAGAAATCATGTTTATGGGTCCTAGGTTCCTGAAAGTGCTTTTTATGGGTGGGTCTGCTTATACAAATGTAATTGATCTAGTTGGAAATACATATGGTAATCATTATAAACTAATGTGCAAAAGAAATGATACCAAAAATAAGAATAAAATATTTTGGATATTTTGTTTAAGGTCTCTGCAGATTCTGTTGCTTAAATTAAATTGTGGCATTTATGTCTACTATACTTCTATTTTGCAAATACAAATGTTAGTCTCAAAGGTTTGTGTGGTTCCTCAAAGATATCGTTAAATTATCTTTAGTATGATTTCTTTTGCCTGTTAGTATAGTTTTAGCAAGTTTTTATAGGCCCATTAGCAGAATAACTAACCTTTGTTAATTTCTTACTCAGTATTTCATGTGAAGCTGTACACATATGGAATTGTATGGGATATGTGACTATGATACATTTTTGTTTGGTTTTCAGATTCATGACAGAATTCAAGCATTTGGGTCTGGACTGATAAAACTGGGAGTTGAACCATGTCCAGATACTCTGCTAGGCATTTACAGTATCAACAGAATTGAGGTGAGTCCTTCATTCACACTTATTCAGTTATCTCCAGAAGTTTAAAACCAGGGCCAGATTTATAAGGGAACAAAGGGGCAATTGACCCAGAACCCCCTAGACTAAGGACTTACTTTATTAAAAAATGTATTATAAAATTAGTTCTATTCAATCATTTTAGTTCATTTTTTTGTTTGTCATGTAATTTAATTTCTATGTTGAGGGGCTTCTGAACCTGAAACCCCACTGCCACCAAGGTTTATATTTGGCCCTGTTTGTAAAGCCTCATATAAAGATTTTGAAACGCATACTCCCACGGACCCTTGACCTAATTAATTTAAATATAAACATTTGATTTGTTCATAGAAATACTTCATTCAACTACTTCCGTAACCACTGCTTCTCGCTTATCAATATTTTAAAAATACTACAAATATAGAGAAAAAAACCTAAAAAAAATTCCCTGTTGACGGTGTGATGTATATATTTCGAGTCTTGTGACGGGTATTCCCCCGTTAGCCGTTATTTTGAAACTTTTAAATATTTTTGTAGCTGCCAAAAATTTCGTACCAATTTATTTCGCCCCACGAGGAGTTCCAATGTAGAAATTTGAAATCTTTTAAAGTGAAAAAATTGATCGACTCGACATGGAATTCCCTTTACCATGATTCAGTTAAAATGTCTTGCATGATATGAAAACGAGATCTAGTATCACAAATACATGTAAGTTTCATTCGTAATCAATACTTAAACCACAAAGCCCATTAAATTCCATGGGACTATGCCTTTAACATATTTTTAATTAATACGAATGGTGCTCTCACTGGCTTCCCAACTATAGCATTACATTACTGTTAAAATGGCTCTTTGGGAAGTTTGGATTAGTCCATTATAAGGATATTTTTACCATTGTCATGTTTATTATTTATATTTTATATAGTTTACCTTACAGTGTCTTCCTCAGATATTTATGAGTTGATTACTAGTTTTATTTTCAACTACTAAAACAATATTATCGACTGATGAATAAATTCTCTTAACACTGTGTATGTTTTGAATTCAGTCTATAGTAGAGTATTTATGCTTGACAACTGGTATGTTTATTTACAGTGGGCACTGACTGAGCAAGCGTGTTACATGTTTTCCATGGTGATCGTAGCCTTGTATGACACACTGGGTAAAAAGGCTCGTCAGTACACAGTCAATTTGAGTGAGTACTTTAATTGGCAAATGTTTTACATGTATGTTAAATAATGCAGTTCTGTCAAAATTCTGAATTTGTGTAAGCCATAAAAGGATTATGTCAGATACATTTACATAACCCATCTTATTTTGTGCAATCCATTTACAAAATATGCTGTTATATGAAAAGTGGGTTCACTGGCAGAGGGGCAAGGGGGGCATATGTCACCCCCACTTTTTAGATATTTCGTATAAATTGAATAATTTTCGAAAGTAAATATATGTATGTGTTTGTGTGTAACCTCCCCCCCACTTTTCAGCACATCAAAATGAGATGTGCTCGAAATACGTGAATCATTTATGTAGTTTCGACAGCAATGTATTAAGTCTTAATTATCTAGCTCAGTCGTTAGAGCATTGGGTTGAGTTGATTTGCTCTTAGGATCGAACCTCCTTAGTGAACTCTGATTGGGTTTATTAGTTGAAACCTGTATTCCAGTACTGATATATTAAAAACTGTGCTTCTTAGATGTTTCAACCTTGAGGCACTGGAAACCTAGGCACTGAAGCCCAAAAACCTGGAGATTTAAGTAAAAATTTGGAGGCTGACCTAATCATTCATAATCAAGTGCTAAGCAAAATAAAGTGGTCGTTCTTTTGTGTAGAAGGCAATAAAAGTACAGCACGAGTTTAATAACATGACATTTTAATTTTCTTTGTTACAGCTTTAAAGCAATTTGACACATAGTTGACGACAGTTTATGACAGTTTGTTTTGTGCTCAGCATTATTTGGCTTCGATCTTCTAAATATGGATTGTTGTGTCCAGTCCTCTCACTTTGTTATTTCTGGCTAGATTGGCCAAGAACTCGACTGAGCAAGAACAGAAATTGTTTTAACTACAATGGATTTATATCGCAAGAGAAAAACAGATATTTTTGCCTGTTATCGTGAGATTTTGCTAAAATCTGTGAGTACCACAGCAAAACCGTGAGACTTGAGATGTCTGGGTTACATTTCTGTCTGTGGGAAAGTATAAAATATCCCTTACTGGTAATGGAAAAATGTGGCAGGTTGCCTCTGAAGACTACCTGCCATTATTAACAAATGTTCTACTCCAGTAGCCGATAATAAGTGAGCTTGAGTGGTGTCATTAAACTAAGAAAAACTTTCATAAAATTGATAATACCAAGTATTCTTAAAAGCTTAGCATATCCTGCCTTACAAGTAGCACAACTATTAGTTATTATGGGAGCAATGATATATTGCAATACTTGCTGAGCATAATACATTCAGTGATATAGTTTCATGTCATAGTCCACCATGTTGGACCCAACTTCTAGTGTGATGTTATTTTGATGTGTACCAAGATACCTTGTACCTAATGGGTAATATTGTTGGTTTTGTTAACAGCCAACATGTCTACTGTTATATGTGACAAGGCAGAAAAAGCGCAGTCTCTTCTGGACGATGCTGATGAGCTGAAATCACTGAAAACCATCATCATCATGGACCCAATTACTGAGAACAACCGAGCCACAGCAAAAAAACACAATATTCGGCTGTTCTCATTTGAAGAAGTCGAGGTATATGGGTTGTTCATAATTATCATTATTTCCTGTTTGTACAAATCATACACTCTGTGAGGTAGGACAGGGTGTGGAGGAAGGGAGTGAGATTGATATTAATCATTAAAGTGTTCATCGAAATCCCACTCAAAGTAATTTTAAGCAATTTAATTGGAGGGAGGTGGGTCTGAAAAAAAACCATATGGATAAGAAAATATTTTGAAATGAGAATGACCACTAATGTGGTATTGATTTCCCAAGATGTTGCCATTATTTTCTTGAAAAATTCTTGTAAAACTTAGAAGAAAAAGAAAATATATTTGTGAAGGAAACATACTTGTGAAAGCAAAATGTTATGTGTACATATGTAAAATTATTAAAAATAAATTACTAAAATATCACAGTGGATATTATTTAAAATGTTATAAATTTGATATTTTGCATCTAATTGCAATTGTTAAAAAGAAAATCATGATGTCACACACTGAAAAGGATTGACATTAGTACCGTTTCGTCCATGTTATTTTAGATGGTGTAAACATTGTTACTTGTAGGTTATTATTTTAATGTCTGTCTGTTTGTTTTTCTGTCTTGTCTAATTTACTATAGTTAATTTTCTGGTTGTAATTGTAGGAAATGGGAAGGCAGAATCTTCAACCTGTAGTAGTAAGTTTTATTGAACTCTTATATTATTATTATTATACATCTTTGGTTTTTATATCGTAAACATTTTGGTGTGTAGTAGGTATAACTGGAGAGAGTAGCCTATAGTACAGTAATGGTTTTCCTGTATAGACCATGCATTGGATAAACGGTGTTTTGACATCTAATAGCTAGTGGTGGGTTATTAAACAAGCCTTTCTTTTATGTCAAATGGGAAATGAGTAACCAGGTATAACATGATAACACTGGAATTTCATGTTCTCATGGTTGATATCATTTATGGGAAATGAGTAACCAGGTATAACATGATAACACTGGAATTTCATGTTCACATGGTTGATATCATTTATGACAAATTGGAAATGAGTAACCAGGCATAACATGATAACACTGGAATTTCATGTTCACATGGTTGATATCATTTATGACAAATGGGAAATGAGTAACCAGGTATAACATGATAACACTGGAATTTCATGTTCACACGGTTGATATTATTTATGTTGTATTTTTACTATAATACCATTTGAATTTTTATGAACACCCCCACACCACCTTTTGGCTATTGGAGGTATTTTCCCTGGATGTATTTATTACTTGGTTTTAATACTTGATGTTTAGTGTTTTTTTAATGTAATTACCTGTCATTTAAAAACAAAAACACACCTGTTTTTATAAAATATAGGCAGGGCTAGCTCTGGCACAACATTAACATTCGCCAAATTATCTATAAAAATGTCACAAATTGAGAAGTCATCTTTTTTCTGTACTTAAATGGCTATTATTAAAAGAAATTATTTTGCCAGATTACATTAATATTCGCCAAATGTTTTTAAATTTCGCAAGTGTCAGAGCTAGCCCTGGTAGGTTTCTCTATTGTATTGATCGTATTGTTTATACAGGTAAGTTTCTGATAATGATGTATTCTTGTTTGTAGCCTCCTAAACCATCAGATCTAACCCTGGTAGGTTTCTCTTTTGTATTGATCGTATTATTTATACATGTAAGTTTCTGATAATGATGTATTCTTGTTTGTAGCCTCCTAAACCATCAGATCTAGCCCTGGTAGGTTTTCCTATTGTATTGATCGTATTATTTATAGATGTAAGTTGATGATAATGATGTATTCTTGTTTGTAGCCTCCTAAACCATCAGATCTAGCCCTGGTAGGTTTCTCTATTGTATTGATCGTATTGTTTATAGATGTAAGTTTATGATAATGATGTATTCTTGTTTGTAGCCTCCTAAACCATCAGATCTGGCAACAATCAGTTTCACTAGTGGTACAACAGGTAAAGGAATATTTATATTTTTGAAATATTTCACAGTAACTTCCTTTCCAAAAAAACTTTGGCTAGTTCGGTGTATATATATATATTGTAATAAAACAGTGTTTTGGAAAAGTTTAGAAATTTCTGCATCCGCCGAATTTTTTTTGATCGTGCTTATCAGAGTGAGCGATCTGTCTTTATTTCTTCTTGAGATGCATTATGTCCCTGAAAAATCATGTTTTTCAACACTGAAAGTCTTGGAGTTTTTCCTCCCTAAAGAGTATAAACTGTTTGTTTTTATGTAGTTACAACATTCCGTTTTTCCATATTTCAATTTTACCTCATGGCAGTGTGATGCATCTGTACAGTTTTACAAATTGGTGAGCGAAAACGTCATTAAATGTTTCCAAAAAATTCATGAAATGTTTTTGAAAATTGATCTTGGAAGTCTGCAAGAACGTTGTTTTATGTGTTACAAAAAGTGAAAACAAATGCAGTGTGTATACAATTGTATTTTAAAATGTTCTTGTGTTTGTTTTGCAGGCAACCCTAAAGAGGTGTATTTTAAAATGTTCTTGTGTTTGTTTTGCAGGCAACCCTAAAGCGGTGTATTCTAAAATGTTCTTGTGTTTGTTTTGCAGGCAACCTTAAAGGGGTGTATTCTAAAATGTTCTTGTGTTTGCTTTGCAGGCAACCCTAAAGGGGTGTACTTTAAAATGTTCTTGTGTTTGCTTTGCAGGCAACCCTAAAGGTGTATATTTTAAAATGTTCTTGTGTTTGTTTTGCAGGCAACCCTAAATGGGTGTATTCTAAAATGTTCTTGTGTTTGCTTTGCAGGCAACCCTAAAGGGGTGATGCTCTCTCACAGAAATATAGTGTCAGATGTGGGTGGATTTCTCTTCGCCAATGAGGTTTGCATTCATTTACTTTGTATTTGTGGGTTTGTATGTTTGATGTTATTCTTAATGGAATCCTAACTGTAATGTGTTACTTAAACTACACATGAAGGCTGAAGTATGCAGTTTTGAAATTAAAAATTAAAGTGACAATAAGAAAGACCAACACCAATCCAGAATGAGTTGCATTTTTACAAAATGCTATAATAAAGACAGACTTTTTATTTTTGTGGAATCTAAAAATATGTATTGTTTATATATGTTTGTATATATATAAGGATTTAACCAGGATTTTTCACCAGGGTCCTATGGCTGAAGGGAATCGGAAAAGGAGCACGATTTTAGTCATAATTGGGAACTTTTTTTTTTCATATCACTAAATTTATGAATGGTCCAGAAATTGGGAATTTTCAGTGCCATTTGCTTTTGGGAATTGGCCGATGTTCGGTACTGTATAAAGCGTGGATAAATCCCTGTGTGTAATATTTCGTAGATTGAGTTGTACCCAGCAAACATACATGTACATGTAACTGTCATGACTTGCAGTTGCTCTCATTATTATTCACATTAATATTTATATATATACTGTTAATTTGTAGATGATGCATAAGCTGTCACCAGCAGACACATATCTGTCATACCTTCCAATGGCCCACATGTATGAACGAACCTGTCAGGTATGGAATATTGTGAAAATAAAAAAGCTAATGTTTTAAAGATGCAGTAGCATATTTGCAGGTGGTATATTTTGCCATTTACATGTATTTGTGTTATTTTCACATACTAAAAGAAATTAAATTATACACGAAAACATTTTTAATAATCTACCTAATATAGCAACACCTGCAATTTCAGAAAATGTCCACGGCAAAATAAATGCTGTAGAGAAGTAGTGTCCATAGCAATTTTAATGTAAAGTATACTAATTTTAATAATAATGAAAACATTTTTTTTTTAGAAAAAAATGTTTTCTGTGGCAAAAAAAGTGCTGTTGGGAATGAAAAATTCCACAATCTCCACGGCATTGCTGATTGCCGTGGTCAATTTCAGGGGTTGTATAGAATGCTCCAAGATTGATGAAAATAAACTTTCATAATGATTGACTTTTGGAAAATTATAAATATTTATTCCCATAAACGTTGAAGTATTTAACATTTTTGTCTTTTCATCTCCATTCTATGAAGAGATTTTGTAATGACTATTGCAGGCTGCGATGTTCTCGTGTGGTAGCTGCATTGGGTTTTCCTGTGGTGATGTCAAGTTACTGCTGGATGACTTGAAAGAGTTGAAGCCTACAGTGTTCTCTACAGTACCCAGGCTTCTCAACAGAATCCGAGACAAAGTAAGTATGGAAACTTACATCAAATATGACACAATTTACAATTTTAGCCAAGTTGAAACTTGCATCAAATATGATACAATTTACAATTTTGGCTAAGTTTCAGCAATTTTGTAGTTAAATTACTCAACTATTTATCTAATTTATTATATTGGAATTTTTGTCACTTCTACCATTAAAAGGCACTTGCTACCACAGGGCTGCACAAATTAAAAAAATTACTTAACCTTCTTTTAAGAGTTACTTCCTCAAAAAACTGGATTAATTTTGATCAAATGTTTTGAATTTAAAACTTAACAAAACAATAAAATAATATAAAGGTATGAACAAATTAATATTATTTTTGGG
>JAULBS010050787.1:4499-23437 GCA_032355785.1 Symmetromphalus regularis
TGTTTTAGGAAATCAGTCAGTTTTAGAAATGATTGCCTTGTTTCAGGTTATTAACTGTCTTGGAAGTGATCACCTTTCATTTCTGGAAATCAGTTGGTGCTGCAAGTGATCACCATGTTTCAGGAAATCATTTGGTGTTGGAGGTTATCGGGAAATGTATCTCTGGAAACTAACATAGGAACTGGGTTTCTATCAGGTGGTATCTGTAAAGATTGTTGATATCTTTTCTAATTCTGTTTTAAATTGTTTTTCAGTCAGGCGTACAGTAATATTGTAGCTGGAGCGTGTATGACGATGGGTCTCAAGTTTGCTGGGTCTAGAAATGAATCTGCTTTCAATACTCTGGTAATTAACTTACATTTATATATGTGTTCACTACTACTTTGCCAAAACTTCTTTGATTAAGTGTTGGAGTATAATTGTTTCAAGTAAACTAAATCATTTTATAGTAGCTAAATGTATTATTTTTAGATGGTAGAAGTGTTCCTGGAAGCTATGAGTCATTTCATGCAATATTTAATGTAATCTGGCCTTATGCTTATAAACGTTTTTATTTTCAAGTCTAGATTCAGTAATGAGCTGGTATAGATTTTAACATCATGCTGTTTGTATGAGTACAGACTTTGAAAGTTTTACAAGCACAGCCCCAGGTCATAACATTCAAGAATAATAATAGTATTGAAATTCAGACAGTACAGTGATGGAATTTTGTTGCCATCCCTAAATTATTTTTCTGATGCAGTACGATGAAGTTTTTTGAGAATTATACTGTATAATGTATTAATATTTTTGCGACGGCATAATTAATTGCTGAATTTGACGTCTGTTACAATATGGTGTTGATTGTGTTTGTGTTATAGATTAACTTACTCACTTGTTTTCAGATGGATTGCTTGCGGAGGTTGTTTCTCATTCTTTCTACACCTAGCTTCTCAGAGCAGACAGGAAAGAGTACCGTAGAGAATTGTTTAAATGTCATACTCACATCGGTATCCATGGTATGTTCAATAATAAAATGAATGTTCTATAAATGACCACGTGGGAGGGACTGGATTGAGATTCACTTTTATAGACCCAAACTACCAAGACTGGAAATAATTATTTGTCAATCAGTTTGTGTTGGACGTAAACAGAAATATTCCAGTCATACAATTTGATATGCATAATTTAAAAATACATACAAGTTGGATGTTTTAGTGTATGCGTTTTTAATATTTTAGTCCAACTTGATACAATATGTACACAAGCTGCATCGAATTGATTTTACAATGTAATCATCAACTTAATTAAAAGTTAAAACAGTGTCAAACAAAATAACCAACAAAATTAACCCATTTATTTCCAGGTCTGACAACATTTAATTCTCTTCCATTTAATTTAAGTGTATTTTAATATTATGTAGTAAAATTGTTAGTAAAAAAAAATTAAACTGTTTTATACCCATCAAACAAATAGTAGATGTTCGAATTTGTATTGAGGAAACTAAAAATGTAACAAATTATGTTTATTTCTTGAGGGACATGCTATGAATAGAAGTAATTAACTTACAATACAGTAATATTGTAGCTGGAGCGTGTATGACGATGGGTCTCAAGTTTGCTGGGTCTAGAAATGAGTATGCTTTTAATACTCTGGTAATAACTTACAATTACATGCATGCTCACTACTATTTTGCTAAAACTTCTTGCTTTGATCAAGTGCTGGGGTATAATTGTTTCAAGTTAACCAAGACATTAACTAAATGTATTGTTCTTAGATGTTATAGTGTTTATGTAAGCCATAAGTCATTTCATGCAAGACTAGTTTTGTTCTCACTGTCAGGTGATGGCTGGGTCTGGTAATCTGGATATTCTCAGGTGGTGTCGGATGTTGCGCAAGAGAATTGGACCTCAGTATTCATACATGGTGTATGGATCTCACATGGCAATCGCTATGGCAACTGGCTTGTTGTTCTTGGGTGGAGGTCGGTGAGCATGTTTGCATAAATATCTTATTCTGTCTAATTGGCCTTATTGGTATGTTATCTAAGTCATCATATGTTCTCTATTATATTTAATACACGTGTGTAATGAAAGAAAAATTTATTGCACAGATAGAAAATACCTTTATTACCATAGAAAAATTTATATATAAAACAATTTGGGATTGATTAGGATTAATCTTATTCCTACATTTTATAATATTAACATAAACTATACAAGATGACAGAAACAATTATTTCGAGGTCTTAAAATTTATAATAAAGATGGGGTAAAGAGAAAAAGGATCAGATTTAAAAAAGGATTAAGATTAAAGAGGCATGTAATAAAAAGTGGTATCACATCATGTTATATTAAACTTGTATCCACGCACAGAACAGTTTTGTAGCTATTAAAATTATATAGTTAGGTATTTACAAAGCACAGTGCTTAACACAGTTTATTTTGTCTTGTTATTTTAGATACACACTGAGCACCAAACCTGAAGCCATAGCAGCTTTGATTTGTGCATTTTTCCCAAAGTATCCCACCCACAGCAATGATAACAGGTATTGTATCCATCATGTTAAAATGTGTACTAATAAATCCATTCTTCATTATTTTCTAAAATGCTACTCCCATTTAGTACAAGTATTAACATTCTTGTGTTTACTATAGGTTTAAATCATTTGTCATGTACATATTCTCTAATCATGCTTGACAGTCACTCTAACAATAAGTAGTGTAGGAGAAAATGGATCAAAATACATGTTTGACAATGGTTAAAAAAAAGAAAAATATTTGTTGTGCAGGCTCCATACTTCTGATAGTTAATTTCAACTGCTGTGTGTATGGTGGTTCCAGACACTGTTTAACTTTTAGACTAACTGCATTACTTTATACCATGTGTCAGGTTGATTTGAGGTTTGTAAAGTCTTTCCTTAAACTAAATAAAATAATAAAACAAATCATAGTGGACAAACTATATTTTTAAATTTTATTTATTTACTTACTTCCTTGCATATTTACTTTCTTATTTATTTACATTTATTTATTTATGTTTGTGAGTGTATTGTGATCATTAACTGCCAGATGTACTGGCACATTCATTGACCTAAGATCAATAAAGCACGCCATATTGTGGTTACTTACAATTATTTGGATATTTGCCCAGTTATCTTCATTTACAATGTCACATTAACAAAAGTTTGTGTACAAAATGAAAATTAAATAAATTCTTTACCATGTCATAATTTTCATTGGTGGTAAAACTATCAGATTTCTATAAAATTATCAATCAGAAATAGGATTTTTTTCTTCAAACTGACCACAATATTACTCCATTGCTGATGATCATGATATTTGAGAGAAATATAAGTACAAGAATGTAGTGAATACATTGTAGGTATCACCTTCAAGCATTCCGACATCTGTACGTTCTTGCTGCGGAGCCCCGTGTGATTCTACCTCGAGATGTTGATTCTGGCAAGCCATGCTATGTTCCACTGGAAATCAAATTTAAAGTATGATCTCTTCCATATCAATTTAATTTGTGAACATTTAAAATGATTTTATATTTATTGTTCTGACAAAGTGGGCTAGTGCAGTTGACATAAAGATATATCTACAAAATATGAGTCATAATACAACAAATTTGATAACAGTTTTAGCTGATCTGCATTTTTAAGATAGCATTTTATTTTATTATTACCCTATGAATATTATATATTTCAGAACTGCAGTAATTACACTAATGTGAGCTACAAGACAACAGCACCCTGTATACTCCCCGAATTGAATCTCATTGAAGAGGTATGTACACGTATGTTGATATTCAAAAATACAATTGGGTTACATTTCATTGTAACAAGTTCTCATTCATGGACAGTCAAGTAGTTGTATTCATTTGTATTGTGTTCATTCATGAACAGTTTTATTCACTTTAATTGTTTATTAATAGACAGTTGAACAGTTGTATTCACTTTAATTGTTTATTAATAGACAGTTGAACAGTTGTAGTCACTTTGTTTATTCATGGACAGTCAAGTAGTTGTATTCATTTGTATTGTGTTCATTCATGGACAGTTGAACAGTTGTAGTCACTTTAATTGTTCATTCATGGACGGTTGAACAGTTGTAGTCATTTTAATTGTTTATTAATGGACAGTTGAACAGTTATAGTCACTTTAATTGTTCATTCGTGGACAGTTGAACAGTTGTAGTCACTTTGTTTATTAATGTACAGTTGAACAGTTATAGTCACTTTAATTGTTCATTCGTGGACAGTTGAACAGTTGTAGTCACTTTAATTGTTCATTCATAGACAGTTGAACAGTTATAGTCACTTTAATTGTTCATTCATAGACAGTTGAACAGTTGTAGTCACTTTAATTGTTCATTCATAGAGAGTTGAAAAGTTGTAGTCACTTTAATTGTTCATTCATGGACAGTTGATTAGTTGTAGTCACTTTAATTGTTAATTCATGGACGGTTGAACAGTTGTAGTCACTTTAATTGTTCATTCATGGACGGTTGAACAGTTGTAGTCACTTTAATTGTTCATTCATGGACAGTTGAACAGTTGTAGTCACTTTCATTGTTTATTCATAGACAGTTGAACAGTTGTAGTCACTTTAATTGTTCATTCATGAACAGTTGTAGTCACTTTAATTGTTCATTTATGGACAGTTGAACAGTTGTAGTCACTTTAATTGTTCATTCATACACAGTTGAACAGTTGTAGTCACTTTAATTGTTCATTCATAGACAATTGAGCAGTTATTGTTACGTGTACTGTTCTCATTCATATCATGTTTTTCTTTTATCAACAGATAAAGCTTCTCGGACCAAGATATTGGCCAATTGTTTTCCACGCTGAAAAGAACTGGAACATTCTTCAGTTAGTTCAGTTTGTTTGTTTACATAAAACATAACATTACTGCATGTTGTTTTAAACATTGTTTATTAGCACGATAAATCGTGAGTTTTAAACATAGTTCTTCTCTTTGGAATTGGGAACTTGTAAAAAATATAAATGTTCTCAGGACAATGGTCATTTCAAAAACATTAGTCCTTTGGAGTTTAGAACCCATATTTGGTGATGCTTTCAGGATAGAGACAAATAAATCATTGTAATTTATTATATCAGTGCTAGGCAGTGTATACAAACTCCATTCTTTTTTCTTGACCATTGGTAAATGTCAACATTTGAACTTCTAAATGCGATTGTTCAAAGCATGGTTAAGCTAATCAGTGGTTAGTGGAATATTCTCTTTTAAATATCTTTATAGAAAGTTCAGAAATAGATAACATCTGATTACATTCGGACTCCTTAAAGATATTGCAAATTAAGTTTGAACATTTTTCTTTTATTTCTCTTAGCATTGTTTCATAGATTTTACAGTTTATATTTTAATCATAGAATGACCCCAATAGCTAATATTTATTTTTGTGGTAGGGGATCGTTAACAAAATTATCAATCAAATCAAATGCTTCATAATTTGATTTTAAAATGTTCTCTTAAACATTGGTAAACTTTTTAAATTTTGTATTTTCGACATAATCACATTGTCCAGTCTCTTTTACATCAGGGTATTTCTTGTGTAATAAAGATGTTTATAAGTGACATCAAAACGTACTTGTGTTCATGTGTCTCATTTTGCAAGGATCGATCCTTCTCAGCAGACCCAATTGCAGTTTGGGCTATTTTCCATTCCAACTAGTGGTCCACAACTGGTTAATCAAAGGCCATGGTATGTGCTGTCCTGTTTGTGAGATGGTGCATATAAAAGACCCCTTGCTGCTTATCAGAAAGAGTAGCATATGTGGTGGCTGCAGGTCTCCTCTAAATAAATGTCAGAATGGCCAAATGATTGACGTCCAATAGCCGATGATAAGATAAAAATCAGTGTGCCCTAGAGGCATTGTTAAATAAAACTAAGTTTTCTTTTCTTTTACATTTTGCGAGGTAGGTTTACATGTTTTACCTACATGTTCTATGTTTCAGGACATTGCTCAATCAGAATGGGGAGCTGAGTGTGAAGCAGAGAGCAGGTCACTTGTCTTTTGTGGATGATCCTCAGGTAAGATTATCAGTACAAGATAATTTCATTAATCCTATAACTTTGTCTCCAAAACACTTACAAATCCACCTTACAATTTCATACTGAATTAACTTTAGAACTAGTATGCTTTCAACTTATCCAGTTTATATTTATGATTAAAATTAAACTTTCTACAGTTTTGTTAATTTATTGAAATAAATAAATGTCTGATACTCTGAATATGTTCATATGTTGGAGAATGAATCCAGTAAATCCTTTAGAAATGGCATGCTGTCAGCTGTTTTACAGTTTATGTTTGTAATTATAAATATTTTCAGTTTTGTTAATTTCTTGACATAGATTAATATATACCATATTGTTTCTATTTATAGCGCCCAGGTGTAATGCAAAAGGAGTGCATTAATTAGAGTACTTGACAACCTTTTGTAATACATGTCCAAAAAAGTGCTCTGTCGCCCAGTAGGAACATTTTACACGTACACTGGCAGGAAATGGATCTTTTCAAAGGGGGTTTAGTAAACAGTTACACTGGGCAAAAAATGGTGTCTTGTTCAAAAACATGTTTTACAGAAGAATAAAAATTAATACCAGTAGGCCTACACAGTTCTGTGGACTGTTTTGAATTTTATATACTTCCGGGTTATATTATGTTATTCATTGCAAGTCCGCAATCCGGTAAGCCAGTTTTACTATTGTAAGGGTGCCATTTCTCATGAAAATATGGTGTGGGGTCCTATAAATAGAAACAATACAGTAATACTTTGAATATGCTCATATTCTATTGAGTTCTAACATAATAAACATTTCAGAAGTGTATTAACTGTATTGTTGTTGGGTTTGGAAATTGTATTAAAGACCCAGTAAAATAATGTCATTTTTAAATTCTAGGGTTACAGAAGCATTCTGGCAAAATCACTGACTGCAGATCACATAAGTCACTGCTCACACAAGGTAGATGGATTGTCACAATATTAACTTTTATACTGCTTTGTTTTCATTTTAGTCAATTATTGCTCACTCGGGGTAGATCACTTGTCAAATCAACTTTTAAACTGCTTTGTTTTCACCTTAGTCAATTATTGCTCACTCAGCGTAGATCAGTTGTCAAATTTACTTTAATACTGCTTTGTTTTCACCTTAGTCAATTATTGCTCAATCAGGGTAGATCAGTTGTCAAATTCACTTTTATACTGTTTTGTTTTCACCTTAGTCAATTATTGCTCACTCAGCATAGATCTGTTGTCAAATTCACTTTTATACTGCTTTGTTTTCACCTTAGTCAATTATTGCTCACTCAGCGTAGATCAGTTGTCAAATTTACTTTTATACTGCTTTGTTTTCACCTTAGTTAATTATTGCTCACTCAGCGTAGATCAGTTGTCAAATTTTCTTTTATACTGCTTTGTTTTCACCTTAGTCAATTATTGCTCACTCAGCATAGATCAGTTGTCAAATTCACTTTTATACTGCTTTGTTTTCACCTTAGTCAATTATTGCTCAATCAGGGTAGATCAGTTGTCAAATTTACTTTTGTATTGCTTTGTTTTCACCTTAGTCAATTATTGCTCACTCAGCATAGATCAGTTGTCAAATTCACTTTCATACTGCTTTGTTTTCACCTTAGTCAATTATTGCTCACTCAGCGTAGATCAGTTGTCAAATTCACTTTTATACTGCTTTGTTTTCACCTTAGTCAATTATTGCTCACTCAGGGTAGATCAGTTGTCATATTTACTTTTATACTGCTTTGTTTTCACCTTAGTCAATTATTGCTCACTCAGGGTAGATCAGTTGTCATATTTACTTTTGTATTGCTTTGTTTTCATCACATTTAATCACTAATCAGTTTATTTTCTAACTTGACAAGAAGGAGTTTATATGTGGTCTAGTTTGAAATGTAGCCAACCCTCTATATAATTTCAGCTAATTTTAATCAGCCTATTAAAACTCTCAACCATCAGCAGCTAGCTAACCTTTGATAATTCCATACCCTGGTCACTGTTCTCATAATAGTCTAAATTTTGAAAAAATCTTAACATTTTTGAAATAAAATACCAAACCTTGCATTAATAATCATTTTATTGTGTTTACATATTTGATTGCTGTATCTTAAAACTTGTTGTTATTTTGACTTTCAGAATTATATTGATATAACTATTAATAATTCTTGTATTTCAGCCAGAAGTCATCAAGGCATTTGCATCAGATCCACGCATAATTACTCTGGCTGAGTGTTTCCTAAAACTTGGGCATAAACTGGTAATTAATGTTTACTTATGAATTTTTTTTACTAGTTTTCCTTTACTTAATTCAGTTATTAGAACAAAGTTAATTAATAAAATCTTTATACATTGAACAAGTTACACAATATTTGACACATCCTGAACCAAAAAAACAATTAGCAAAATAAATTTTCTTAAAGAATGAAAAGTGTTGTATTTTCACAGTGGCCATGCCTTCCAGAGTTATATAAAAACAAATAATTTATGTGGTCACAAAATACATTGCCAGAAATCATTTTGAAAAAGCCCACCAATAAAAAATAATATGCCACCAAAAATAACATTGATAGGTACAAAATGGCTTAAAATCTTTGATATAGAGACAATATTGTTTAAATAATTATAATTAATAAAACTGCAATCAGTCAGTCCTTAATCAGGAACATTATTATTTCTCCTTTTTTTTAAAAAGAAGTAAAAATTGAGTTGCAAGGGTTTGCCATTGGAGGGAAGATTGAGTGAGGGTTTTATGTTATTGGTAAATGATTGATTTTTCAAATTTAAATTTAACTGATGTAAATAATGCATTAATTTTTCATTTGAGAGCATGTCTTGTAACATTTGCAAAACTTTTTTTGTTAAGTATATTTTTAAATACTAATAACTCTGGAAATGAAAGTAAATAGAGTTTATTGAGAGAACTAGTTTTGCTAGGACAAACAAGTAAGTGGTTGCTATGTTTCACTGATAGTTGTACATTTTAGGACTGTCTGACACTGCGAGAACTTGCGACAGTTGTGTATCAGTGTATAACACAAGACAAACCAGGAGCCATTGGTTCACATTTTGTTCTACAGCAGGCGAGTATTACATTTCTCTGTGAAATATAAAACCTGTTCTTACCTGTTATATAAAACAAACATTTTTACTAAAACTATATTAGATTAACCCAGCCCATTCATTACATTTTTAGAAAATCTTTACTTTGTATCTCATTTCGTTGCTAATTGTTGACAAAAATACACTTCTATGATACTACTCAATTGTTTAAATATATTCAGGGTTAGGGAACTTTACACATACATGTATAGTATCATTGGGATGAAAGAGTAAATAATTTTAACACCCCTCCCCTCTCAAAATAAAAACCTGTATTAATATAATTTACAGTTTAATTCAAAGGTTTTGATGCAAAAGTAAGTTTGTTTTGGGTTTGTTATTGTTTTATTGTTGTTGGGTTTTTTAGGAGGCCTAGGGGTTAAATTCATATGAGATATTGTTAGAACAAGATAATCATCTCAATACTATTGATCAGTTACATATTCACCGACTGGTTTTAAACTTGGACAAGTGCTAGACTTTGGGACATCCTAGGTAACTGAGATGTGGGCCTCGTGTTTTAAAAAATGTTTACCCTAAGAATGGGTTAGTGGAATATCTTAATTTTAAATGTACCTAGAGAAAGTTTGTATTTTATAAACAAGATGTTGAGTTTCTTTGAATTTGTTTTATAAAGTGGATGATTTTACAACAGAGATTTCTGTTTTAAATATTTTGTGTGAGGGTAGAATTCAAACTTAGTAAAAATGTTTTTAACTGTAGATTTATTTATTTAACTCCCCCTACCCCCCACCCACAGCACAAAAGTAAACATCGGCTTTTGGAGGTCACAGTTAACTGTAGATGATCAAGCAGTGTGAAGGTGGATTTCAGATGATTGCTTTCTTAGTGAATATTTTTCTAATTGTAGTTGATCAAACAGTGTCAGGGTGGAATTCAGACTATGGGAGTTTGGCAGCTCAAGTTGGTGTTGGCGTACTACACATCACGACACCGGATCTGCAGTCTGGGAGACGAGCAACCCAAGCAACTGTTAGACATGGAATTTCTTCTGTATCTGAAGCATCATATTGAGAATATCCTTGACAAGTGGGAAGCAGGTACGTCTTCAGCAAGATCATCCATCTCATCATATTATGAAATGTTAGGTGAAATGGAAGACACAATTCTATTTTAATTTTAATATATTGCTATAGCCTGCAAGCCCAGATAACATTGTTGTTTTTTTAAAACACACTGAAACTATTTTTAGAGAACATATTTTATTAGTGAAAGCTGTTATTCCATGTAAAGTTATTATAAATTACTCATTTAGTGTATTAGAATTGTGTAGTAACATCTGAAATTTGCAGAGCAATTCACAATATGAAACTTAACAAAATGTCTCCTGATTTTTCAAGTGATGTCATTTTTCTTAAGCACAATGAAACATCATGTTTTAGATTTTGTTCATCTTTGTGTGATTGCAGAGAACTCGGATATTATTCTGAAATACTTGATGAAGGGTTCACTCAAAGGACAAGAGATCACATGTTTATCAGCATTCCTCTCCTGGTTCGACATTCCTATACCCAGCTTCCTCAACACAGTACTTGTAGATGGTGCGGTTTTTATTACTTTCTTAGGGGCAGTTTCCATTTATATGTAATCCACGAGTCTAGGTAAAAAGGCAGTGCATTTCTAAATGTATAAAGAAATATAGACTCATTCTGCATGCAGAGACTCATAAATTAAATCTGCCCATTCTATTTATATTTGTGTGAATTAAAATTTGCTGTAAAACAATGTAGATGAATTTCTAAAGGTATAAAGAAATGTAGACTCATCCTGCATGCAGAGACTCATAAATTAAATCTGCCCATTCTATTTATATTTCTGTGAATTAAAATTTGCTGGAAAACAATGCAGATGAATTTCTAAATGTATAAAGAAATGTAGACTCATATTGCATACAGAGACTCATAAATGGAATCTGCTCATCCTATTTATATTTGTGTGAATTAAAATTTGCTGGTATACAATGCAGATGATCATTATTGTTAAAATTTCATGAGCAGTGATAATTATAAAAATAATTACTAATATATATTTTACTTTTTGTCAACTGGTTTTAATTTTTAAGATCAATTAATAATACCATTAGAGGCAGGTGTTAAAATTGATACACCAGTCTAAATATTTCCAATATGTACCTCACTAACATTTACAGGGTGATAAAATTATGACACGGGTATCCTGAAGTAATGGACTGCATTTTGTTCTGACATGTCATACTTTTCTTTGCTCTGTGTAAGTAAACAGTAGTGGTGAGATCTGTGATATCATCCCAGATGTGCTGGCTGTACAAGTCTCAATCAAATGGATGTAAATTAAATAAAAAGTAAATCAAAAAATTTCTGAGACACACATAGATTACCAATCGATTGCATTTTGAGATTAAATATAATATCAAGGAAAGTTTTAGAAAACGATTTGCCACTTAACAGTAATTGGAATCATTTTCTTTTTAGATCTAGTGTGTTTTGTCTGTAATCACAATACCATGTATATTTTTATGGTGAGAATTTTTTTTCTAAAAGTCATATGAAATTGTTGCTAGTATGGGACACAATTTAAAACTAGGTCATTGATTTCACATTGGAAATGGGTTCTCAAACAAAATACAGGTAATAATTTTTTATATATTGCGTTAATGAATTTGACATTAAGTATGCTCTGTTACTAAACTAAAACCTTTTTTGTTAGTACCATTCAATTACTTAAGACAAGGATATATCGTCCTGTAAATGTTAATCACCTACATGTATACATGAAAATTTAGTTTGAATTTTGTGATATTCAGGGATAAGAATTGTCCGCGGATCCGCAGATTTTATCTCACCAGGGTCGATCTTGTGAATTGCCTAAATCTATTATTAAGATAATTTTAAGGGGGGGTGATGTCCATTTTTGGGGCAGTTTCTCTTCGAAAAAAGAAACCGATCTCAGGCAGAAGTGTTTTCCAGAAAATAAAAAATAGTTTTAAAACAACTCGGCACTCGGTATTCTATGAACGATCATGCTTTACATCAGTTCTACGGAAAATTGCGAAGCACCGAGGATCTCTGCTCTTATTGGTCGAAAGCAGTCACATGGAAATCCAACATGGCTGTGCCCATAATCTTGTCTCTGCAACGTGACCATAGCTCGTAAAATTAGAGACAATTTGTTTCAATGGAATTCGGCGACAGATATGGATGATATAAAATAAATTGATGACAGGCAAAAACTAATTTAAGTGGAATTTGTTGGAGGAAAAGGATCCTCAAAGTTCACCAGAACACACCATTCCCTCTGTATTTCAGAAAAAGCCCCTATTTTGGGAAGTGGCAGTGCCCCCTCCCAAACCATCCCCCAGATCGGTCGCTTTGCTACCTCGCAAAAAATGCCTGTTTTGGATTTGTGATCTTAAAAGCCAAACAATGAAAGGAAATGTGCATTCTTGTTGCTTTTCCATGAAATGTACCTCTCTGTATACATTAAAAAAAATTTTTTTTGCTGTTTTTCTCATTTGCCATTCTCAGCCCTGGATATTGCACAGGATAGAAACAAATGCTGGCCATTTCACCAGAGTTGAGTAAAAATCGCTAAAAATGCTTACTTACGCTAGTCCCCCAGGCCAGTAGATATTTTTCCAATCTTAAAATTAAAATGATTTTTCTTGGGGTCTAGTAACTTTTTAAGGCTTCTAGTCCCCCAGGCGAGTGAAAATAATTTCTTAATTTCTACCCCTGGTATAGCATATGTAGTACTCTTACTTACCACCTGTTTCTAAGTAGCCAAATTTTTTATGTTTTGTCTGATTGGGTGCTTGTTTATTATTTTAATACCAATTTTAAACTGAATATTTACAAGTATTTTTGCCCGTTTCAGATTAAACTGCACAGCTAGGCACTACACCTGATTCGCAATTTTCATTATTTTTTAACAGGTCCTCCAACGCTGCCATCTATGTGTAAGGAAATGCCTGGTCTGAAAGTGACAACTGTTATGAAGATTCTGTCAGCATGGTCATGACAAAAACATCTCGAGAAGAATGTGTAAAAGAAAATAGTTTTTCTGTGTGGCAGATGATATTATGCTGATAATTCTGTGATACTTGCTTCATGATAGGAGTCGGTACATATTCAGTCAGTGATATTAAATAAGGTATATTTCCCTGTTTATTCAATTAATTTACGCAGCATGTTAATCTGGATATGTTTTAATCAATTCTGTGATACTGGGAGTACGTATTCAGTCAGTGATATCAAATAAGACATTGTTCCCTGTTTAATCAATTCATTGAAGTAGCATGTGACATGAGGATATGTCTCAATAACACAACAGTGAATCAGTGTCTTCAAGATGGAGTAAAGTGTATACATGAAATACTGAATATTTTAACCACCATATCTTTAGCAGAATAGCTACAGTCATGATATTTGAACTCTCACCTAGATGTAAACCGTGTAGGAAGACTTATTCATAGTGTTGTGGCATAGCTTGCATTCCGAGATCTAATTTTAAGAAGGCCATTGACTATTAGACGAAAGAGGTCAGTATTATGAGCAGTAAATTTCTAAATGGTGTTTTTTCTTCTCATCACTTGTTTAAAATTAGCCAAATTAATGTTGCAAGCCTTCAGATGGTTTTAGGTACAACAGTTGGATTTTCATGTGTCGACAGTTCACTCAGAAAGAAATGCAGAACGTGAAAAACATAAGTTATAAGTGATTTCCAAAGTAAATCTATACTACTGAATGCACAGATTCTCCTATTCTTGTTTAGAAGAGCATGAACTGATATTTTATCTTGTGTAGGACAGATGCAGAGTAACCCTGGTTTCAAATCATGCTCATGTTATCGTTACACGTTAATAAACATGTATATAAACTGAATGGTTCTTATAGAATTAATACTGATGTTAAACGCCCATTCCACATTATGTTACACATCATCAGACTCATTTTTTCTGATAGTAATGTTACTTTAAAATGTTTGGTTGATAATAATAAATCTTACACTGATTCTTTTCAAAGTAAAATACAAAACGCTGGCTAATTTCAAAAGTTTTTTTTACAGATTTAGATTTTATTATGTTACACATGTTATGTTTTTTGTAGAATGGGTCTAAATAGAAATGTACATAATGAAAACACAAATAAAAGTTTATCGTTTTTTCCTGATCTTCTCTATTTTTAAAATCAGAAGTTCAAGGTGCTGACCCCAATTAAAGTGTTTTCACAAAATTTGCAAAGTCCAAATGACATCAGTTAGAAAAAAAAGAATATTTTACAATTTTCAGTGCATGCATAACAACTTATTTCTATGGTAGTGTCATACAAATGCTCTTATAAGAGTACCGATGAGTAACAGTATATCAAAACTGAATAATAGTACATCAAAGATGAGTAACAGTACATTAAAACTGAATAAAAGTACATTAAAGATGAATAACAGTACATCAAACCAGTAATTTATTTGGTTTTATCATACGGTTGTTGAAAAGAAAGCCAGTGCTAGTGATTTATATGTTGTGAGAGTTGATTACTTATGACCACACGACCCACTGTTTTAATGTAGGCCTTTTAGACTAAAGAAGAAATGCAACCAACTATGCTGGCTACTGGCCAAAAGCTACATTATTTTTAAAGAAAATTGACAAACAATTTTGGCTACATTTCAATGGTCATGAGTGATTTCTTCATTAGCTGGTTTGTGTTGTGAAATTAAATGCTTATTTATAAACACTATTAGCCATGTAATAGAATACTATACATATTCCTGTTTATATTACAAATTTTGTTTTAAACTGTACATGACTCACATTTGCTCATGACATTTGATTCAAAACATTCAATATAACATAATATACGAGAATTCATTTAGTTTACTTTTATTTTCCACTTAAACAAATAACAGACTATGCAAGTTTTGAGTAAACACTTAATTATAAGACACCATTAAGAGCTTTTCACCATGAACATATCTGATAGTAGGGGTGCAACACATACCAGTATATTGCAGTATGTGCCAAGTGCAATACATACCGTGATATGGTTTTGTGTATCACAATATATCTACCTAATGAGTATCCATCTAATTATTATAAAACCTATGACTATGACAGTACGTTATAAAAATAAAAGTTAAAACTTAATTAAAACATATCAATTTATTGTGTCTATATATTCTCTTCTTTCATCAGAAATTGGTACAGGTCTGCCTGCCTGGGGTATGTTTAGTAATTAGTATGATAGCATCAAAATATGACTATCACATCTTGGTAATTAATCAAACTGTATTTGCAGTATGTACTGCAATATGGGTTTGCTGTATCGCTGAACCCCTACCTAACAGCATCCGGCATCTTTGGTTACACTAGGACAGACCGAGATAACTGATGCAGAATTTGGAAGTTTACTTCCATTTTTCAACAATCAAACGCTGAAATCCATGACTTTTGTAGACTTTATTTTTCAAAATTACATAATTATCCAATTTTAAGACATTGATAAACCATTTTTAAAATTTAGTCTTATAATAATAATAATAAATACTTAATTTAATGAGGTCAACAGATTAGTTTAACTAATCTTCCCTGAGATCCTCAGTTATAATGAAATCAAATGTAGTTGTAATGTACAAAGAAGTCATTTAATCAAAATTACTGCAGTAACATGAAAACCATTAATATTTTATTCACTTAACAAAAATAGTTTTAGTCTATATATGAAAATTAAGACATTTGCAGAAGAGTGAATGTTATGGAAGTCTTATGAACCAGAGTAATGAATCAGGATTTGTAGGTAGTTTAGAATATCAATTTTGGCACGTCAAACATGTTTCTGGACATTTCGTAATTTTTCCATAGTATGAAACTTGTACAGGGTAAGTTGTCACAATCTCTTACACTTTCATGTACAATACAATGTCTGCAGTAACATAATTGGTTAATAGATAATTTCTTCAATATAGCCATCACACCTTAATTTGACAATTATGATGCAATGGCTGTTGAAATGAATTGCAATAATTATTGTTTCTGTTAAAATGTTTGTTTTTTTAAATCCAGGAAAATTAGCTTTTATATCTCGAAAAGCTGATGATTAAAAATCGCTGGCATGATATTAAAATTTATATAAATTCTTTTTGACAACAGTCATTCTTTGTTTCTGAGGTTCAGCATACCTTTTCTTAACAGAATTTGTTTTCTGAACTTACACAAATGAAAACATGGGCAAGTTTCTCTTTCATCCACATTCTGACCAGCCATATCACTGTTAATGTAGATCAATGCAAAATATATATTGATTACAAATTATATAAACTAATAAAAATATAAATAACATTGTAAAGTAACTAGTTTCAGGAATGTACTAATCTGACTATACTTGCATTAAAGCTTTTATGTGCTTATAGTCCAATTTCAGATCGATACATGCCCCTTGTGGGAACAAATTCTGAAAATTCCAGATTGTGCCCAAAAAGAGAATTATAAATGACTAAAAATGCACTTGTGCAATCACACTGTCATAACAAAAATCAGTCTGGAGTTATATTATTATTTTTTTATAACATGGATGTTACTGGCGACTGATTTGATAATGAAACTGTGACTTGCATTTCACTAAAAATAATGCCTACATAATAATTCAAATAACTAAAAAACTAAATAACAAAAGAACAATAATATCAGACTAAGAATGAATCTGCACATCAGATTAAACACATACCCCCATGAACCCTTGATCTAATTAATTTCCAAACAAAGAATTAATTTTAAATATAAACATTTGATTTGTCCATAGAGATACTTTATTCAACTACTTACATAATCACTGCATCTCACTTATTATAAATATTTTAAAAATAATAATGAATTATGCTCACAGACAAATAAATCGGGGGTAAAAATAAGGTGTTTTTTTCTGTTGAAGGTGTGACATATATATTTCTAGTTACGCGGTGGGTATTCCCCCGTTAGCCATTATTTTAAAACTTCTGAATATTTTTGTAGCTGCAAAAACATTTCATACCAATTTATTTTGACCCACGAGGAGTTCCAACCTTGAAATTTGAAATTTTTAAATGTGAAACAAATGGATCGACTCGACATGGAATTTCCTATACAATGGTTCAGTTAAAATGTCTTTGAGTGATATGAAAATGGGATCTAGCATAACAAATGCATGTAAGTTTCATTCGTAATCAATATTTAGACAACAAAGCACCTTAAATTCTGTGGGATTATGCCTTTAAAAATGAAATGTATTCATTGCAATATATAATTTTGAATCATGCCACTGATCAGTTTCATTTTACAAACTTCCCATATTTTTTTTTGTATTATCACTAGCAGAATAGGGAAGTTTTCAAAGGAAATAAAAGGACAGTGTCTTTAATATTAGATAGTTCGTTGAACATATTTCTGCCCTGGGCAATGACTCGGTTTTCTTTGCTATCTGTCCAAGGCCGAGGTTAGTGTTAGTAGGAAAGAAAACCTGCTGCCTGTCACACTAGTGTCACTATTTTTTTACTAATAAACAGCCAGAGATCTTTTAAATGTACTAGCCCACAACAGCATACCACAAACAACCTCCTTTAATAAACCAGTTGTAGATAACTGTCAGTGTTAGTAGTATACACCTACCCACTGAGCCTTGCAGAGCACTCACTGTGGGTTGATCACAGTACCTACCATTCACGAGTCCAGTAGCACAACCATTAAACCACATTTTGGGCTGGATTTACATACTTCACATATTCAACAATTCTTAAAGGTTAAACTTTTATATAAATGTTTGTGACCATGGCTGTCAAAAAGAGTATTGTTAGGAAAAAATACAAAATAGTTGTATTGCATTTTCTGATAACCAGTGGTAACAAATGTACAATGTCCAAATAGTTTGAGTGATAGTTTCATTAAGGAGATATAACAATATTCGTAAGGACTGAAATCTGACATTTCTAGAAAACATAGACCCTATCAAGAGTGAAGATTATGAGTATTTTGGACTATTAAAGTACAGTCAAACTATCATTTCATCATTAAAATACAATAAATAAACAAATGAAAACAGTAACTTGCTTTGGTTTATAATTAAATTATCAAATATATACATGTTGATAACATTTGTGATAAACAAGTCCTGAACATCTGCGGTATTGATACTTCACATGAAATAATTTTAAACAAAATTTTCAAGATATAATTATAGTACTAGTAGTAACTTTGATTACCTCAGTATTTAGTGAGTGTTGCCATCCCATCGACTGCATTCCATATGTTGCCCTTCATACTACTTAGTCATCTCGTCTCCAACATGGGAATATGTTGACATTGATCAAGAAAAAGTATATACATCTTAGTACTAGTTATTATCATCTAACCTTTAACAAGGGAATCCCTTGACATAGATCAAGAAGTATATTCCACTTCTTAATAGTTATTAGTCATCTCGTCTTTAACATGGGAATCCCTTGACACAGATCAAGAAGTATATTCCACTTGTTAATAGTTATTAGTCATCTCTTCTTTAACATGGGAATATGTCGACATTGATTAAGAAGAAGTATATTCCACTTCTTAATAGTTATTAGTCATCTTGTCTTTAACATGGGAATCCCTTGACATAGATCAAGAAGTATATTCCACTTCTTAATAGTTATTAGTCATCTCATCTTTAACATGGGAATCCCTTGACACAGATCAAGAAGTATATTCCACTTGTTAATAGTTATTAGTCATCTCGTCTTTAACATGGGAATATGTCGACATTGATTAAGAAGAAGTATATTCCACTTCTTAATAGTTATTAGTCATCTTGTC